>JARLTB010000298.1:2020000-2072500 GCA_030141615.1 Unio pictorum
GTGATGCAGTTCTTGTTTTTATAATAATCTAAATAAAAATCTATGAGCACATATTCTTTCCCAGATAAATAAAATAATTCCTCTTGCTTCAACGAATTGACACAATTTCCAATATAACTCAAAGCACAATTATTACTTTAAAGCTCAGAAATTCTACTAAATTTTTTCTCCCAAACAATAATTTAAATACCCTTTTTTTGTACGTAAACATGGGATCACATGATTTTCCATAAGGTCACATAAAGAACGTACGATCATAAAAACACGTACACATTTCTCACCCCCAAGAACTAAAAATAAAAAGATGTCGTTGGATTTAGCCAATCGTTTCCAAATCCTGTTTATCACTCTGAAGCAAGGCCAGAAATGAGGTTAAGAAGTCAAGGTCAAAAACATGTTTACAGATAAATTATGGTCATAGAGATTTTTCTAGACTAATCTCCCAATTAATGTATTTTCTATCCAAAATGACAAATTTGGATCTGACAATTAAAAATAAATGATTTAAATCAAATATACGTAACACCTGTAAAATTAAAACTGCAATTATTCGAAGCCACTTTTGTCTGCATACATCGGTGTGCATTTTCTACACTTACCGGTATTTATCGTGGCTATGGGGCTACCGTCGGCTGAAAGTTTTTTTATGGTGGCATGTACATATTTCCAGAGCAAATCCTATCTTTGGTGACTTGTAAATTTACGTGGAATAGCACAACCACATGTCATGTAGACATTTTAAATTTCACGCTGCTACCAATTATCGGTATGTGACTAAAATATACATAGGATTATTCCAGAATGATTTGCATAAAGAGACATTACTCGTGCCTTTCTGGGTTGCCTCTTCAGCTCGGCAGCTGATGTTCTGCTAGATTCGCACAACTTGGAGACTTTGTGCACAATGAACACCAAGCGTTCGCTTGCTGTTTGCTCCCAGGAATCAGGGTTATGTTAAATGTTTCAATGCAGTTTTCAAATTGTCCTTGTAGCGTTTCTTCTGACCTCCTTGGGATCGTTGTCCTTGCTGTAGCTCGCCAAAGAAGAGTCTCATAGGCTGCCATTGGTCTGGCATGCGAACAACGTGTCCCGAAAAGCTTAGATGACACTGCATCAGCATGGCGTGGATGCTGGGGATACTTCCTTGGGCGAGTACCTCTGTGTCTGGAACCTTGTCCTGCCACTTGATGTCGAGGATTTTCCTTGCACTTGTGGTGTGAAAGTGGTTCAGCTTCCCGGCGCGGTATTTGTACTCCGTTCATGTTTCTCATGCTTAAAGTAGTGTGTGGAGCACCAATGCCTTGTAGACCTTTAGTTTGTTCCGGATGCTGATTACTGTTCTGTCCAGACGTTTGCATACAATCTTCCAGGTTCTGGCAATGCGAAGGTTCATCTCGTCGTCAATAGTGATGCTCTGTGACAGTGTGCTGCCAAGGTAGATGAAGCGGTTTGCTATGTTGAGTTTTTGCCTTTGACGGTGATGTTGGGCTCACCATAGGGCTTTCCAGGGGCCGGCTGATGAAGGCCTTCGGCCTTCTTGGTACTGATGGTGATACCAAATCTTGTGCTGGAGCTGGAGAACTTGTCAACGCTGCGTTGCAGGTCGGCTTCTGAGCCATGATTAAGGGTGCAGACATCAGCCAAAACAAATCCCCGATGGTGTCTGTCATGACCTTCGTTTTTGCTTGAAGCCTCCTGGGATTGAATAGTTTTCCATCTGTACGGTAGATGGTGCAGGCTCAAACCTCTCTGTCTCTGAAAACATTAGTCAGCATGGCGGAGAACAATTGACTGAACAGTATCGGCGATAGAACATAACCCTGCTTGACGCCATTGGTTACTTCGAGTGGTTCAGATGTTATTCCATTGTCCTGGACTTGTGTCTGCATACAATCGTGCAAATGCTGTACCATGGATATAAATTGTCTTGGGCATCCGTACTTGTCCATTACCTTCCACAAGCATTCTCTGCTGACAGATTCAAAAGCCTTTGTCAAGTCGACGTAGATGGGAAAAAGGTCGGTGTTTTGCTCTTGACATTTCTCTTGTAGCTGCCTTCCAGATAATAACAATTTATGGATCGTCCCATGTTCTTTATTGAATCCACTCTGGGTTTCTGGCAGTAGTCCCTACTCATTTGCAAGGTGTGTAGTGAGGAGGTTCAGCAGGATTCTGGCAAGTATCTTTCCTGCAAGTGAAAGTAAGGATATACTCCGGTGGTTGTGCAGGCCTGGCGGTTCCCTTTGAGCCTATACAGGTGGATTATGGAAGCGTCTGTGAATTCCTGGGGTATTATCTCTTGGGATGGCGTCTGAACCAGGTGCTTTGCCAATAGAGAGCAGACGTATCCCTTTCTATGTCTTCGGCAAGGTTGAAGGGTCATCCAGTGCTTCGTTGGTGGGAGATTGGTCGAGACGACTGATGGCTTCATCATTGCTGGATGAAAGGCGATTCGAGACGCTGTCAACATGTTCAGCCCATCATTGAATAATCCTCTGTTTGTCAGTAATTAGTGTGCTCCCGTCTGCGCTGAGAAGGGGGGATGATCCAGAGGATGTAGGTTCATACACTTCTTTCAGGGCATTGTATAAGTTCTTTATGTCAAGCTAGTCTGCGTAGCACTGGATCTCATCAGCATCAACTTTGTTGCTCAGCCATGTGTCTCGAATCTGAAGGAAGCTTCTGCTGCACAGTTCTTTGTATGTTGTTGTATGCATCTTTTCTAGAGGTGGACTTGGGGTTGTTTAGGTAGGTCTTAAGGAGTCGGTGTTTCTCATCCAGCAACTCTTCACTCGTCGCAATTCTCATCTGCGTGAGGGTCCTATGATTTCCGAAGCTGTGATGTAGACCAGCTATCTGAATGACACCCAGTCGATCTCCACATTCTGATTGTCGAGTGGAGTTGATTTCAGAGTTCTTCCAGGGCCTCCACGACAGACAGTTTGGTACTGGTGCATTTCAACTTGGCGATGTTCATTCGTTTAGGAGCCTTCTTTCCATGTGATCGCCGTTTGGGCCGAAGTCGAATGCTGCGGTTGGTGATGATGAGGCGGTGGTCTGTGCAGCAGTTAGATTGGCACTGGAGATTAAATGCGTAACTTGGGCTGCAAATGATCAGCTGACATGGCTTACGTATTTACATGTGTCTGCAACAGAGATAAATATCTAAAGGTCTAGATGATTTAGGGGTGATGAAAAGTATGCTAATTATTACAGTACTAGGGAACATTTTTCATGCATAAGGCACATACTAATTCTTTTTGCTATCGTTTCACAATAAAATATTTATAATAGCTCATTTGGGTAAAAAAATGAATGTAAAAAGAGGGGATGGTGGCAGTGTTAGTTCAGTAGAAAAGCCACTAATTGCATAAGGAATTAACTTTAACACCTCAGTCCGAATAAACAAGCATCGTTTCAACAAATATCATTAGTTAGTTTTTTTTCGTTAATGTAATATTATTATCATTTTCTGTAATAGGTCATGTTTGGCTGAAAATTTCCAAAGCAGCTTTCCAGTGTGACCTTAGCCACCGTCTCTCATTAATTAGCGAACATAATGCAGCATGGTAGTGTTACGTATATTTGTTTTAAATTATTTATTTTTAATTGTCATATCCAAATTTGTCATTTTGGGTTTTAAAATTCATTAACTGGGAAATTATTATAGAAAAATCTCTATGACCATACTTTATCTGTAAACATGTTTTTGATCTTGGCTTTTTGACCTAATTCTGACCCTGCTTCAGACGGTGTCAACAAGTTTCTAAAAAGATTGGCTAAATTTAGGGACATCTTTTTATTTTTAGTTCTTGGGAGTAAGAAGTGACTGATTTTCTTATCTAGATCTTCTTTGCGTACGTGTTTAAATGATCATACGTTTGTTCTATGACCTTCTATGAACTTCCATAAAATCACGTGATCACTTGTTTACGTAAAAAAACAACAGGTATCTAAATTATTATTTGGGAACGAACAATTCAGAAGATGTTGGGCTTTATTATTATTAAGTTGTGTCTTCTGTTTGAGTTATAATTTTAATTACCTTGTACTAGAAATTGTGTCATTTCGTTGTAGCAAGAGGAATTATTCTATTTATCTGGAAAAGGACAAGTGTTCATGATTTTCATTTGGATTATAAAAACAAGAACTGCATCACGTTACATCATCAGCCATTTTGGATTACATCGTCAAGATTCGAACCTGGAACTATTAGAACATTTATTTATCAGGACTCTTGCAAATTCCATTAGTGGATTATTTTTGTGAATTCTATATTGGATTAATGTTGGATTTGATTCTCTAAAACCGTAAGTTTATTTATGTTCTCTTATACAACATTTGTACTTAATAAATTCATTGTTAAAGTTTTACAAGCTTGATAGATTTCACTCTTTCTGTGTTGCTGCTTATTCGAGCCTAAGTACGTAACATAGAAATTGGGGGCTAACGTCCGGGATTGAGATTGAGATTGAGATTGAGATTGAAAAAAATTTGAATTTAAACTTGAATTTCCCCTAGTTTTTGAAAATTTTAAATCTTTAGTGAGACTGACAGGCTTGTATTAAAATGACATCTAAAGTAGAAATATTTCTTTCTAATCCTACCCAGGAGCAAGTAGATCTTTTCAAAAAAGATGAATTGATTCAACTTGCCAGAAAATTTGATCTTTCTGACGTCAAGGCTTCTTTAACGAAACAAGATATCAAAAAGATTTTTGGTGCAATATTTGGTAGAAAAGGATTCGTTGGAACAAAGTGCTTTGATTTCGTCAGTAAGTCTACATCAGACTCTGACATTAAACTAAAAGAATTAGAATTAAAATTCAAGATGGAATTGAAGAAGCTGGAATTTCAGGAAAGGGAGAAAGAAAAACAAATTGACTTACAAAAAGTGCAAATGCAGATTGAGAGAGAGGAGAAAGAAAAACAAATTGAATTACAAAAAGAGCAGATGCAGATTGAGAGAGAGGAGAAAGAAAAACAAATTGAATTACAAAAAGAGCAGATGCAGATTGATAGAGAGAAAAAGGAGAGAGAGAGGGAATTAGAGTTTAAGAAACTGGAATTTCAGGAAAGGGAGAAAGAAAGACAATTTCAATTTGAAAAGATGAGAGAGAGAGACAGGAAAGGGAGAAAGAAAAACAATTACAATATGAAATTAAAATGAAAGAATTAGAGCTGGCAAGTGAAAAACACCTTCATACTTCAAATCCAAATTTAAGTTTTGATTTAGCAAGGAATATTAGATTAGTGCCCCCTTTCAAAGAAAAAGAAGTAGACAAATATTTCATTCTTTTTGAAAAAGTTGCAGAAAATTTAAAGTGGCCAAGAGAGAATTGGACTCAGTCACTACAATGTGTACTTACTGGTAAGGCTAGTGAGATTTACACCTCACTGTCTGTTCTGCAATGTAGTGACTATGATGTGGTTAAAGAATGCATTTTAAAAGGTTATGAGTTAGTCCCTGAAGTTTATAGGCAAAAATTCAGAAATTACAGAAAAGAAGCTGGACAGACTCATGTCGAATTTGCTAGAGAAAAAGAGCAGTTGTTTGATAGATGGTGCTTAGCCAAGAAAGTCGAACAAGATTATCAAAATCTCATGCAAATTATATTAATTGAAGAGTTCAAAAACTGTGTCCATAGTGATGTTAGGACTTATCTTGATGAGTATAGGATTGAAACTTTAGAGAATGCTGCTCGAGCAGCTGACGAATATTCTTTGACACATAAAGTTCTTTTTGTTAATAAGACTTCTACTCAACAATCTTTTGGCAGAAAAGTGTTTCCGCCCTTCTAAAACTCAAACTAACACAACTTTCAAAAATGAGACTTCAGAGAAGTTTGATTCTAGATCCTTGTCTCTTCCGACGTGTACCTATTGCAAGAAAAAAGGATATGTTATTTCTGATTGCTACAAATTGGAAAATAGGCATCAGAATCAAGACAGACCTGTTATAAAATCCTCTTATTTCCAAGAGGTCAAGGTCACAGTCATGTATTGAAAGCAATATATTTGTTGGGTCTAATAAATCCCAGTCTGATTTTATTATGGAGAATTATGAACCATTCATTTCGAAGGGTTCCATATCACTCTTGGGTGATTCAGCCAATCCCACCCCTATTAAAATTTTAAGGGACACAGGAGCTTCTCAGAGTCTTTTATTATCAGGTACTTTGCCTTTTTCTGAGAAGTCTTCTTCTAATGAAAGTGTTCTTATTCAGGGAGTAAAGTGCGGCTTTGTTAATGTTCCTCTCCATTGTGTAAATTTGTCATTAGACTTAGTGTCAGGACCTGTGACAATCGGAACAGTCTCGGTTTTACCCGTTGAGGGCATCCATTTATTGCTATGCAACGACTTAGCTGGGGATAAGGTTGTGGTTAATCCACTTGTAATTGACAAGACTAATTTGGATCAGAAAGTTGATCCAATTCAAAAAGAATTCCCTGATATACTTCAAGCTTGTACAGTTACCAGAGCTATGGCAAAGAAAGCTCTTGAGAATGAAGTTGAAAAAGTCAGTATTCCTTTAGCTGACACATGTGTGGGTCAGGCTTACGTTGATGTGGCCAGTATTCCCTTAGCTGACATATGTGTAGGTCAGGCTTATGTTGATGAGAGCAGTATTCCCTTAGCTGACATATGTGTGGGTCAGCCTTATGTTGATGAGGACAGTATTCCCTTAGCTGACATATGTATAGGTCAGGCTTATGTTGATGAAGGCAGTATTCCTTCGGCTGATATATGCGTGGGTAAGGCTTATGTTGATGAAGGCTGCATTCCTTCGGCTGACGTATACGTGTGTCAGGCTTATGTTGAAAAAGACAGTATTCCTTTAGCTGACACGATATAAGTCAGACTTTTGATGAGGTCACTTTTACTTCTTGTTTGGATCGATCAGAAGGTATTGATCATAGTGATCCTCTTTTAACAACTCATTCTCATTATTCTAATCAGGGTGATAAACGACAGTCACTTGTCGTCGAACAGGAAAAAGATCCTGAGATCTCCTGTTTGTTTCAAAGGGCCATAAATGAGACTGAAGCCACTGAAGTTCCTGTCTGCTATTTCATTAAAATGGAATTCTTATGAGAAAATGGAGACCTCCCGAGGTACCTGCTGGTGATGATTGGTCAGTGAACTATCAAATAGTAGTTCCAAAACCTTACAGACAGGAAATACGTAATCTGGCCCATGAAACTCCTTTGGTTGATCATTTAGGGATTAATAAAACTTATCACAAGATCTTGACTCACTTCTATTGGCAAAAAATCAAAAGTGATGTTACCAAATGCTGTAGATCTTGTCATACTTGTCAATTGGTAGGAAAACCCAATCAGAAGATACCTAAGGCTCATCTGCAACCTATTCCTGCCTTTGACGAACCATTTAGTAGAATTATGGTAGAATGTGTAGATCCCTTACCCAAGACTAAGTCAAGTAAACAATATCTGTTGACCATTATGCATGCGTCAACAAGGTTTCCAGAGGCTATTCCGTTGAGGAATATAAAAGATAAAACAATAGTAAAGTTGTTTACTCAGTATGGCCTTCCCAAATCTAATCAGTTTGATCAAGGTTCAAACTTCATGTCTGGAATTTTCCAGCAAGTTATGAATGAAGTGGGCATTCAGCAATTCAAGTCGAAAATGAAACTATGGCTTGAAAGAACTACAAGGGAGATAACTTTTGAGTCTGATAATGGAGTTGTGTTACTCTTGTTCATTCTTCTTACTTTTCTTCAGATTAGGTATTACGGCCCTTACAAAGTCAAGAAGAAACAGAATTAGTTAAATTATAGTATTAGTGCTCCTGGGTTCTAAATAAATTATAGGAGCACTGGTATATTCAAAGAGATAGCCATGTTAAATATGTAATTAATTTAGTTATACCTGTCCCACTCAGTGAAGGAATATCATCAGATTCTACTGATATTGGAATGACGAATATTTGGAATTCAGAAATTATGAAAAATCTAGACCAGAAACTTTCACATTTGCAAGTACAAGAAAGAAATGAACTGAAAGTTATTATTAGTATATGAGCACTTATGTCCAGATATTCTTACAAGGACAAACAAAATTTTTCATGACGTTGAAATTGAAAATTCCAAACCTGTTAAACAACATCCATACAGGATGAATCCACTCAAACAGGAATACTTAAAAAAAGGAAATTCAATATTTGCTGGAGAATGATTTTATCAAGCCCAGTAAAAGTGATTGGAGTTCACCATGTATACTTGTTTCAAAACCAGATAAAACTTTCCATATGTGCACTGATTATAGGAAGGTGAACAGAGTGACAAAAATAGATTCATTCCAATTACCAAGAATTGACGATTGTATTGATAAAATTGGGAATGCCAAGTATGTCACCAAATTTGGCCTTCTGAAAGTATTTTGGCAGATTCCACTACGGAAAGAGCAAAGGAAATCCTGACATTGTGACTCCAGATAGACTCTACCAATATAAAGAAAGTCCATGTCAACGTCTCATAAAAATGATTATCTCTGGTCTAGAAAATTGTGACGTCATCATCTACAACGACACCTGGATAGAACATCTAGCAACTATTCGAAAATTCTTTGACGGATTCACTGATGCATGTTTGACAATTAATTTATCTAAAAGTGAGTTCTGCCTTGCTAGTGTGACTTTCCTAGGACATTTTGTGGGACATGGACAAGTTAAAAGGTTGAGGCTATTTCTAGATAATATAATTTGCAGGCGCTCTTTCCCGTGTATAACAATTTATTATACTGTATAATTTATACTAGTTCTTTTAACCTCAGATGTAAATTGGTTTGTGATAAAAAGAAAGTTTTATCATATAAACCTTTCTTTTGTATGGGGGAAGGTGTTACGTATATTTGATTTAAATTATTTATTTTTAATTGTCAGATCCAAATTTGTCATTTTGGATTTTAAAATTCATTAATTGGGAAATTATTCTAGAAAAATCTCTATGACCATACTTTATCTGTAAACATGTTTTTGACGTTGGCTTGTTGACCTAATTTCTGACCCTGCTTCAGACAGTGTCAACAAGTTCCTAAAACGATTGGCTAAATTTAGTGACATCTTTTTATTTTTAGTTCTTGGGACTTCCATAAAATCACGTGATCACTTGTTTACGTAAAAAAAAACAGGTATTTAAATTATTGTTTGGGATAGAACAATTCAGTAGATGTTGGGCTTTATTATTATTAAGTTGTGTCTTCTGTTTGAGTTATAATTTTAATTACCTTGTACTAGAAATTGTGTCATTTCGTTGTAGCAAGAGGAATTATTCTATTTATCTGGAAAAGGACAAGTGTTCATGATTTTCATTTGGATTATAAAAACAAGAACTGCATCACGTGACATCATCAGCCATTTTGGATTCGAACCTGGAACTATTAGAACATTTATTTATCAGGACTCTTGCAAATTCCATTAGTGGATTATTTTTGTGAATTCTATATTTTTGGGATTAATGTTGGATTTGATTCTCTAAAACCGTAAGTTTATTTATGTTCTCTTATACAACATTTGTACTTAATAAATTCATTGTTAAAGTTTTACAAGCTTGTTAGTTTTCACTCTTTCTGTGTTGCTGCTTATTCGAGCCTAAACACGTAACAGTAGGTATTGGATAATCCTGGGGCTACTATCGCAGTTTCTCAGGATAATCCACTATACTCATGTCTCGATAGATATATGCAATTTGTTAGAATTAAACAGAAGACCACCCACACAAAACGAAACAACAACAACAAACAAACAAACATACAAACAAACAATACATAAACCCTGATCTGGCATCATTCTATGTTCTATTTTCTTTTCGTTTGAGAGCATCAATGATACTTCTACAAATTATCAAGAACTTGATGATAGTACCAAAGCAGATCCATTTAACTTTGCACTCTAAATTTTAGTCGATTTAACAGTAAGTCATGTTACCGTTGTAACGGTAATATTTATTGCCACTGATTTGTATTTAAAAAAATCCCAACGTTGCAGCTTTTCGACTATTTAGGAAATATATTAATATCTTGGTCCATAGTAGCCATTCAAACCTGTATTTCCACATTTATGCTTATTTCATTATTCTTCTTTTTCTACTTCTTCTTCTTCTGCTTCTCTCTCTCTCTCTCTCTCTCTCTCTCTCTCTCTCTCTCTCTCTCTCTCTCTCTCTCTCTGTCTGTCTCTGTTTGTGTTGTCATAAATGTCTTAAAACAAACTAATCAAGAGTTTATTCTCTAGAATGCTTAAAATAAAGAATTCAGATCTTAAAGTAACTATGTAAGAAGAACTTAGTGTCATCATTTCGACAAGGTTAGGAAAAAAACATCTGGGACAATGAGAACCATAACAAGACTAAACAGCTATCAAGTCTATGATGAAATTTCATTCTTAAACAATGTTTTAGATCGCCTCCTCAAAGTAGCGGAAAAGCACACTCTAGCTTTCTACTACCAACACCGTCAGTGTTGGAGAAAAGACAACTCGTATATGCAACATTGAATACAGCGCTTTAAATGGAATCACCTCCCATGAACTGTTAGCTGCAGTCTCTCAGTAATTAGCGAACCAAATTAAATCCAGCATGGTAGGCATTGGATAATCCTGGGGTCGCGGTGTCTCAAGGTAATTCACTATACTGTGTCTCGACTAAAAGACCTGAATGTGCTGATGTGCCATAGCGCACTAAGCAATACTAAACCAAGTCCAATCTTTTATTTTAAAAAAAACTAGCTTATTATGTCAAATCCAACTGCAAACTGCATAGATCCAGATCTGCCATAGTATAATGAGCCAACAGATCTAGATATATGCAATTTGTTATAACTAAACCGTTGAACAAAACACCCAAACAAAAAAAACAATTACAAATAAACGAACAAAACACGAACCCTGATCTGCCGGCATTCTATTTTTAATTATTTTTTTTTCGTTTGATGAAATCAATGATACTTCTACAAACTATCAAGAACTTGATGATAGTACCAAAACAGATCCATTTAACTTTGCACTCTAAATTTTAGTCCATGCAACATTAAATCATGTTACCGTTGTAACGGTATTATTTATTGTCACTGATTAAAAAACAACGTTTGAGCTTTTCCACTGTTTAGGAAATATATCGATCCATATATGCCATGTATGTATGTATGTATGTATGTATGTATGTATGTATGTATGTATGTATGTATGTATGTATGTATGTATGTATGTATGTAGGTAGGTAGGTAGGTAGGTAGGTAGGTAGATAGGTATGTATGTATGTATGTATGTATGTATGTATGTAGGTAGGTAGGTAGGTAGGTAGGTAGGTAGGTAGGTAGGTAGGTAGGTAGGTAGGTAGGTATGTATATATGCATGCATGCATGCATGCATGCATGTATGCATGTATGTATGTATGTATGTATGAATGTATGTATGTATGTATGTATGTATGTATGTCTCGCTTAATTCCTTCTGGAATCAATTTGTGCACCATGTGGGTGCGTCCGTGCGTGCGTGCGTCCGTGCGTGTGTATGTGTGTGTGATTTGGATGTTTAACGTAGCTTTAACAGCTTTTGCAGTGTGGCAGTTTACGAATTTCATGAATTACACATATCATCGTTCTCAACGCGGCCTTTTAGTGAACTTTGTTCAAGGTTTGGTGTATCGACCTCAGTTAGGTCACGTTACTTTACAGCTGGTCTTTCAAGGACAGTGTCCGGCTTATCTAGTTATTTATTTTGGTGTACATATATATAGTATTGTCCAAAATCAGAAGGATATAATGTCTTATATACATGGTTGTGTAGAAAAGAATCGTATAAATCGATTGACTGCATAGAAAGAAAAGAATGCTTAGCGTGATAAAAGCTGGTGTCATAAAAGTTTCATACATCTAAGTATTGACACATGCGATAATATTACCGGATGATAAATGTTAAACGATTACGGCAAGGTGGCCTTCGGAATAATTATTGAGGTCATTGATAATGCAAACGATATCTCGCTTACGCTGCTTTTCTGCTGGATTCCTGCATTTGCAAAGGTATCTGGTACAAGGTCGGTTGTTTCCACGTAGGCCATACCCCCTCAAGATCTGATTCGATTCACGCTACTACACTACACAAGTTATTATAACTCTGTGCAATCATGGTACGATGAGCATGGTACGATGAGCATGGTACGATGAGTAAACTTATAGTGTGAAAACAATTTCATCTTCCCCATTCGATAATTATTAACTGTATGACAAGGACTAAACATAAATAAATAAATGAACCCCCAAATTCACCAAACTAATAAATAAATAAATCCGACCTATATTGTTATCTAGTATAAGAGATAAATGTTCGAGAAGTTTGTTAGTGCTTTAACAACTGCTGTGCAAAATAAATATACCTTGCAAGAATTCTCCATAGACACGTGTTTGCATATTTGTTTTTAATTTTGCCGGCGGAGTCATTATTGTTTTCCTTCTCACCCTTTATTTGAATATTCTAACAGATTTGGTTTACAATCACAGGGGAATTCAAATACTTGTAATACTTCGTGTAAATACCCTACTTTTGTTCTGGATTTATTTCATGATGCAAAGTTGTCAACTGTTTACGTATTATCAGCCAAGCGTTGACACTATCGGCGTAACAACCAATTAGCAGCAACACATTTTAGAAATCGGATGAACTTAAACATTCCTGGAGATGTAAATACTTTAAGATGCAGTTCAATTAAATTATTCTGGATATATTTCACTAAAATTGAAAGCGACTTGCAATCCGTGTCTGTTCTTAACATATTTTAGGGCAAACACTGTTTTTAAGTTATGTATTTAATTTTTTTTTTCATATTGATCATTTTCTTTTTTTGTTTGTTGATGAAATCACACAGAAAAACAGCCATTCACAATATTGCGGTAGTCGTCCTTAGCGATTTTTTAAACTAGCATTTGTCGTTCATATGACATGAAAAAGTTATAGCATCAAAACATGCACATAAAGACACACAGTTCACCAGACGATGTTACGATTATTGTTCAATCCTTTGTTTTATTGCTTCCAGAAATATCTCCCATTGTGTATATAATAAAGCGAGGTAAATCTTGTGTGACATACGTAATCATGCCACTTTTAGCCGAATATTTGGCAGTCATTATAAATATCATGTCATGATAGTGTTTCTTCATCGTTATTACCCTCGATGTTACTTGATATATTGGACCCAAATGTAATAAATACAAAGACTCCTTCGAGTTCTGATGAATTGATGCGATACAAAGTGGACACAAAATCAATTAGAGAAGAAGCGTGCTTTCGTTATCCTGTTTTTACAATTAGTTTAATTTGATATGTGATAAACTGTATACAAGTTACATCGTAGGATTTGATAGACTGTCATTAAGCATTACAGACAAGATAATTTGTGTATATGGCTTAACATTGTAAATATATGTTTTAACATTCCGAGAATATGTCTTAATTTTTTCCGTATATGTCTTAACAGTGTAAGAATATGTCTTGATATTTTTAGTATATATCTTAACCTTGTAGGAATATGTCTTGTCATTGTAAGCACATGTTTTGTCAATGTAATCATGTCTTGACAATGTATTTAATGTAAGTATCTGTCTTAACATTTTAAGAATATGTCTTGATATTGTAAGAATGCCTTGAATTGCATGTATGTATTTTAACATTATTATATGTCTTAACATTTTAAAAATATGTCTTAATATTATTATTATATGTCTTAACATTGTAAGAATATGCCTTGAGAATATTTCTTGATATTGTGAGTG
Organism: Unio pictorum; assembly: GCA_030141615.1. Lineage (NCBI taxonomy): Eukaryota > Metazoa > Mollusca > Bivalvia > Unionida > Unionidae > Unio > Unio pictorum. The sequence goes on from JARLTB010000298.1 coordinate 2,033,791, forward strand.
TATGTCTTGACATTGTAAGTGTATGTCTTGACATTGTAAATATATTTTAACAGTGTACCTATGTCTTTACAGCGTAATTATATGTCTTAGTAGTTCAAGTATATGTCTTAAAACTGTACGTATTTGTGTTGAAATTGTATGTCTTGACATTGTAAGTATATGTCTTGACATTGTAGGTATATGTCTTGACATTGTAGGTATATGTCTTGACATTGTAAGTACATGTCTTAAAATTGTAAGTATGTCTTCAAATTGTATTTGTTGATATTATGTCTTAAGGATGTAAATATATATCTTAACATTGTATGTCTTCATAATGTATGCATTATCTAAACAGTGTTTTGTGTTTTTAAACTTTTTTCGGAGCATAACCAGTTGATTACCAATATTGTGTGTGTGTGTGTGTGTGTGTGTGTGTGTGTGTGTGTGTGTGTGTTTATTGTGGCACGTTTTTAATTGAATGCCCCTAAGCAAGTACGAACCCACTTAATACATATCATATGAAGGTGGGTTTTGTAAAACTACCTTTCATCAAGGTTTGAGTATAAGATAAAAGATGAATACAAATGTCTACGTCCGTAAAACTTCACAGCTGACCCCCACCCCCACTTCCACCACCGAAACTATATATACTGGCGCCCATACCAAAGGCCAAAAATACAAAAACGTCATGTAAAATCCATCGTAAATGGTCGCAACATTCAAGTTCTTTAAAATCTTTAAATATTTCAGATCCGCCTTGGATGCAGGAAGTTTTCGGTTCGAATCCCGGCCGAGTCATATCAAAGACTTACACAAATAGTACTAACAGCTGCCTCAGTGCTATACATTACTACAAATTGCCACACTGCGGACATCGTAGCGATATGACTGAAATGTTTTAAAGCTACGTTAAAAATCTAAATCAGATACACACACGCGCGCACACACACACACGCACACACCCACACTTGTCGCAGAATATAAAAGCAAGAAGACACTATGAGTCTATAAAAATTAAGAAAATCCGAAAACTCGTATAAACTTTCAAAAGTGTCAATAATTACAGAAATGTATTTGTTTGGGTTAAGGGAACATGGTCTTGTTGATATACAGTAGTTAAATACAGTTTAAAATCAAACTTGCACGATAAGGTGGATTGTGAATTTATTGGCAAAATGTGCTCAATAGATTGACTTATAGCCCTAGAATTTTTACTTTTATTCTTATGAAGTAGGAACAACTCTTCATTGTATGGCATAAAGAAAAATTGCCCTCGAATTCGATAATGACAAACAAAAAAGTGTAATGACCGATTGTTGCATTGTTAATTTGATGTAAGTTTATTTGAATTACCTAATTTAAAACGCCAGACAATGACAAATGTCTCCAATAATATATTAGTGTTAACTGTTTATCAGATAGATATGGATGGATGTAATAAAAGTGATTGTCAAACCTTTAATTTCATACACATTTCTGTGCATAATGAATCAAAAAGATGTCTCTTTGATCTAACCGAAGGGCATGACACCAATTATGCACATGCGATGACCCCGATTGATCCACCATTGAGTACCATTTTAATAATTTAACGGTAATTTGACGAAATGTGATACCCGACGAAACGTTGAACTATAATGTGCTCACCAAGTGTATTCATACCTAAATATCTGCTTGTTTGGGTGATTCATATTTTCCGGATAGCAAAAATTATTCAACATAGTTAGTCATAGGAGTATACGTTTAACAAGATTACAGGTATTGTGGCGCTTTCGCAGAATATTAATTAACGTTTTCAAACTAGCTTCGTATATCTTAGAAGCTTACACGGCCGCACCCTCTTTATTTCCATGCATTAGACATTATGTGAAACATTTTACAATCATTTGGATATTTATGTGAGAAAAATTATCTTGCTTTGAGAAAATTCCTTACTCAAGGAATACATGTCCGAATTCAGTCTCTTGAATTAATTATCAGTTACAATTTGGAAAAAACGCGACCAGTCATAACACTAACCTCTCAACGCTGATCAACAAGCGAAGCAGCTGTTAGTACCATTTTTGTCTTTGGTATATGACATCACCGTGGTTCAAACCCATGACCTCCCGCTTCCGCGTAGGACGCTTTAACCACTAGGCCACCGGAGTAGGCAAAGGGGGTGGGTGGATATATGACGATTTTAATGCTGTGATATTCGTATACATGGCTATAAGTTTAGCATCTAACAGACATTAGCAAGAGCAGAGGTAATGTGTTTGCTTTGCACCTTTTTCATCACGGGATCGATTCTCATTTATGGCATATGCAAATCTTTGTGACTATGCATAACAGCTAAGTAGTCTCTTGCGCGCTCCCTACTTTGCTCAGTTAAGAGAGAACCTTAGCCGTCGTTGGCGTATAGTGTAAATTGCAATATTAAGAAAGAGATTTTTTTTTTAAATATACATTTCGGCATGTAAGAAAATAATGTAAAAAAAATATGAAGGTTTTCTGTTACACTAATGAATATAATTTATGTAATTTAATTAATGTAATTCGTATTTAGATCTTTATAATTATATTTTACGGGTAATTATCTCCAATAAGGCAAGAAATGTTGTTTTGAACCTTTGTGGGAAAACATAGGAAAAGAAAGAAGATAAAATGAAATAAAATAAAATTAGTCTCCACCCAATTTGTTGGTGGACCAGATGTTATAATGATAAGGCTACTCTGTTAGATCTCTATTGCACACAAAACGAATATATACAACGCGTACACTAATTTGTTAGCATTAATCAATGGCTTTCGAAGATAAATATAAATGCAGTTCTTAACTGTGTTTACAAAGAAGGCGTATCAGCTGTAATAAACCTAGGAGATTTGTGCTTCATCTATCAACTGTTAGCTTTTCGAAATATCATTTCATAGTTAAGCACAAAACTTTTACTATATTGTTCAAATCATTGTTCTCGTTTCTTACAATTCCTTTAACGATAACATTGTTGTTAGTTCCATTGTGTTTTAACAGTCTGTCGTTTTTGACAAAGAACTTACTGTTCATGGGGAAATTACAGACTGACAGCAAACATAATCGCTGTTAAATGTCCTCATTAAAATATCGATGATAACAGGTAAAACATATCATTGTAGATAATGGCCTGACAAAATCTAAGATGCTATCACTCAATTTTATAAGCAATTACTACTAAATAATTTACTGACTTTTTGCAGATAAGTACTATTTCTCATATTGTTAGGGTTTCAGTTTGGGTTTTGTTAGATGTTGTTTTTATTAAATAGAAGTTTTTTGCTCACCTGCGTTACTTGTCTACAGAAGCACGTAAGGATCATCGTTATAAAGTTATCTTGTTGACAAAAATATATTTGTGTACCGTTGTCCTGTCCATATTTCCATGCTTACGATACATATATACTGCGACATTAACGGGTGAATCAGTTTTTATCGCTCGTTTTATCGCTCCGGTTGCCTAGAGGTTAGAGCGTCCGCTGCGGAAGCGGGAGGTCGTGCATTTGATCCCTGGCCGAGTCATACCAAAGACTTACAAAAATGGTACTAACAGCTGCCTCGCTTGACGCTCAGCATTAAGAGGTTAGTGTTAGGTTAGGACTGGTCGGCCTGGTGTCAGGATAATGTGACCGGGTGCTACATGTCTGCGGCACGATGCCCCAGTGCTAGACATCACTATACACGGCTTCACTGCAGACATGGTAGCGATATGACTGAAAAAGTGTTAAAGCTAAGTTAAAATCCTGATCCAACAAACAAACAAAGAAACAAAGTTGTTATCTCACTCACAGCACAATAGTATTAGATAAACGCGTGGTTTTTATATATTTTTTTTACTGGACTGAACCCGCAGTCGAACGGGTGATCCGGCTCAATTTAGCCTGTAATTCGTGCACAATAGCGACAGAGGCGTAGCTAGGGAAGGGGGGGGGGGGGGGGCAGAGGGCGACAGATGTCCCCGGGCGCCGGACTAGTGGGGGCGCAAAAATGGGTTGTATGTGGAATTTTTGCTTTGAAACTTTTGCATGCATGAAAGAAGAATCACACAGATCGCTAGCACTAGCAGTGAAACAGTCGAACGTGATAATGCATTATTTTGTTGTTGTTACCATACTAGCAGATGACACTAATGGGTTTCAGAGTGTGTGGGGGGTTGGGCTTAAAAAATGAGTCTTGTCCCCGGGCTCCAAACACTCTAGCTACGCCTCTGTGTAGCGAAAAGCACATCATAAAAATAGACCAAAAGGATGAAGACATCTAGCTGATAGAAATCGGGTTAGATTCAACATCTACGTTGACGTTTGCCTTAGCGGAGAAAGGACCACTCATGACGTAGGAGTCTGCTACACATTCTTTAGAATAGGCCGATGTAAATAAAAGAAGGATAAAACGACAGATAATGTTTGCTATCGTGTTTACGATAGTCAACAAGCTTTCCATTTGCAACTATTTTCAGTTGTAGTCTAACTATATCATAGAACTTTCTCAAAGTGTTGTTATTACCATCAAATGTTGCACGTTTTCATCACGATATCACTCCGTAACAAATAATATAGTCTCACCGCCAACAACATGTTGTAGCTGAAGTATAATGTAGAGAGAGTATCTTAAGCAACCGAAACAGACGATTAATAAATGTTCTGTTTGGAACCTGAGTACATACACTTTCATGTCACAGTCGGAGTCTTTTATCATTTAGTCAAGATATTTGTTCTTTCGTCAGAACGTTGTAATCTTGCAATAAGAAATAAATTCATCCTATTTTGACATCAGCTGGTATCAGTGAGTTAATTTCGTCAGCTGACAATAATGCCAGTATTCAACAGTACTTGCTCCTTTGTTGTATTGACGGTTTTTTTTAGCTTTAAAACATTAGTATGTGTAACGTCGTAGACGTTGCCATAGAGAAGGATTCCGTCTACGGATTTTCCGTCAGGGTTTACTCCCTTAGCTTTCCCGTGAGTTCGTATAGCCTCAAGGATATAGAGGTTTGGAATTGTGGTTTTCCTTCTTAGATGAGCTACTATCCGAGGTTCACCAGTCCCATCTACGCAAATATGACTGGTTTTAAGGCGCCAGTGGCCCGCCTTGATCCCTTCTCCTGTTAGTGGAAGTCTGTTCCGCCGGACTTCGAAGCTAAGCCATTAGCTCTAGTTTAGTTGACAGAGGAGTGAGTGTCCGCAGAGTAGTACTGCATTCTCTCTCTCTCTCTCTCTCTCTCTCTCTCTCTCTCTCTCTCTCTCTCTCTCTCTCTCTCTCTCTCTCTCTCTCAACATTGCAATTCTGTCGTTAATATTTTGAACCAAGCAGTATCCTGCAGTTGCACTCAGTGCATGCTTACATCATGATTTATGTGATGTACTTTGTGTTTTGACTACCGGATAGTTTGTAAAGAATAATATAAAGCCTGTTGATTTAAGATGATTACTGATTAAAGATTCAATAGCTGGGTTTGTGAAAATATAAATTGCGCATGTTATGTCATTGATGCTTGATGAAGACTTCCCGTAATTTTAGTCAAAAGTTGTTATAAAATGGTACTACGTTGATGTAAGCAATATGCTGTGCAATTATATAGTTGAAATTCATCCTATTATTCGACTGATAACGTGTTACTGTGGTCATGGGGTAAAAACAGTGAAGAATTTCTCACAGTAATTATTGTTTAATCACCAAATTACATATTAACAATTTCATATTCGAGCCTACCGCGAACGGCTCACATTGTTCCTAATATGTCATTCTAAATTGCATATTTCACTTGACAGGTAATTAAATGAATGTTTATTGAATGTAAACTGTACTTCGGGAAAGTAGGGCAGTCTTGTTTTAATTAAACTTTATATCCGTATCAAAAAATGCCTGCACATGTTACATCTATTAGTTGATCTTTTCCACATAGTTGTAGCCCAACAGACAGTTGTGTCAGACAGAAGAGAAGCAAACAATCATAAAACCTATAAAGGGGGCGGGGTGTTGGTCCTCGTGTCTCTCCCCAGCACATACAGCTGGTTTGAGTCGATTAGAGGAACACCGTCTACTAGAATATATAGTAAAAAGTGTAGTGGATCCCTGTCCACCCATGAATGCGGTTTATGGTGTATATTTTTGTGTATTCTTTTTATTTATATTAATAATTTGGATGACGGTTAATCTTTGCTTTGTTTGTCAAATTATAAAAGTTACATTACCCATAAAGGAATTTCGACTGATTGTACTTTCAAATCTCTATTCGAGCTATTGAGAATATAGATTTCCTAACAGTCTAGTTCCTTAAACTTAGGATCGTACTCTTTTCACTTAGAACTATAAAAGTCCCATGGCCAATTTCCTCTCCTTATAAATATAATGTTTTTCTATATATAACAATTCCCAGTTGATAAAGGACAATATAATTCGATGGCTGTTCGATTCAGACTGAGACTAGGTAATTTTTTCTCTGATTATATAAGATTATCGGCATCAGTGGATCTCGGATAACTATCAGTGTAAACCTCTCAGTAAAATGGCATCATCTGTTCTCCCTTTGTATCTCTCAGTTTCACATTGTTTTCGACTAGTTCATTGTAGGGTATTCTGAAACAATGATACACTTTGCGTGGTGAGAAAGCGCGTCCCTTAGACATTCTATAATATTCTGCATTTTACTTCTTATAAAGCTTTAAATGTGCATTATTTGATTTGATGCCAACTATGACAAATGCAGATTTTGTCCAAATCTGTTTAGGTGAACTGTTCAAACCATACAGTATGGTCAATTAAGTGTTGACATATTAGCTTTTCTTACAAATTAATTTAATCTTGAGTTTGTCTGGTCCCGCAGTTTTTAATTTGTCAAATAAGGTTCTTAAGTCTGGCTGGTGTAATTATTTTGATTTGAGGAATAATACCATAAAGTCTAATAGTACTAGGAAATCTTTTTGATCGAGCAATTTGTGATTTGTATAGATGATGTTTGTGATTCTGACTGATCTAGTTATTTTTAATTTGTTAAATATTGCCTGGCCTAGCTGTGTCATTTACTTAATTAAAAAAGATCGTAAATCATAGCACATTGTCTCTTTGTGTCAGGTGGATATACACGTTTATTTGTGTATTAACGGATACATGGAATGGATAGACGGATGGATATTCAAGTTCAACTGTGTATCAACAAATACATGGAATGGATAGATAGACTGATATAACACTTAATTCGCTATGTACAATATGGTATTTACACTAAAATTTTAAATCTAGCAAAATTACGACTTTCCATGTCTTCAAATGACGCACTGTAATTAAATAGGATATGTATTGCTGTGATTGTCTCACGTCCTGTTTGCACGGCTTAAACATATCCGGTCGACTTAAAATTCATAATACCCGGTTGCTCGACCCATTAGTACATGTTAAGAAATATCAGATTAGATTGTCATGAGATAGACCATGTATCACCGATGTTGTCAAGTGGTGTAGAGTGTTATATTGTCTCATATCCCACGACTGATAGCGCATTCTCAGATAATAAGCATTTTACTTATTCTCCTATGGTGCCTTGATCGATAGAGGCCCTTGTCACTCCCGATAATAATGATAATGATAATGACAATGATGATGCCAATGATAATAATAATGGTGGATGCATTTATGGTTTTCTGCTTTGTTACAGGTTACATAAATATAAAAAGTGATGAGAGAGCAAAGTTTCTTTTCATGCCTTAATAATGCCATTACAATACATAAGATGTTTAAAATTCATCGTCGTCGTCGTCATCATCATCAAAGGCTTATCAATCCCCGTCCTCTTCGGCGTTATTCATGCCACAGTTTCATACAAAAACACAAATTGTTGTCACAGTGGTCAATGTTACCAAATTTTAGGCATGTCGGATAAAGTAGGCCAAGGTAAAAAATTTAAAATTATTTTTCGTGGAACTTAATTTGTCTATTATGATGAATGACAAATATTTGTTCCAAATGATGATGTAATGTAACATCAAAAAGGATATTTTGAGAAGAAATTTGTTTCGCTGGCTTAACCCATTTTCACATTCTTTTGTTTTACACATATACATATGAAGAGTGCAATCTACTATAGATATAGGGAAGTCATTTCCAAAATACGGCTAAGTATGTACGGCAATAAGACTGCGTTAGGCTGAAAAGTAACTGATACAATATCACCAGAGTTTTGTCGTGTTACATTTTTAGAACATATCGTTGAACACATTCAAATTAAACATGTAGAAGTTAAAAGTCCAAGTATCTATGAATTCTCAGTGCGTATGAGAGATTGTAAAAGTTGAGACTGATATTGCAGAAATACAACATCAACATTAGGTACATTAACGGAAAATCGCTGATTACATTTGTACTTTCAATGGAATAAAAGAGTACATTGCTTTTTATAAATATATTTTTTGTACCAATCAAAATATATCTTTCTATGTTTTTTAATTATGTGTATATTTTGATTACTATGTAAAAGAATGCTTTATTGCATAACGCTTTGTGTTTCTTTGAGGGTATGTATGTATGTATGTATGTATGTATGTATGTATGTATGTATGTATGTATGTATGTATATATATATATATATATATATATATATATATATATATATATACATATATATATATATATATATATATATATATATATATATATATATATATATATATATATATATATATATATATATATATACTGTGTATTTAGTATTATATATCACTAGATTGCAAGGGTCAGTTTGTGAATAACATATTTCACAGCTAGCATTTGTGCATGAGTATAAACCAAACTGTAAGATGCATTTTATAAACATGTTGACTTAGATCTGAGCTAAGGACACTGGTGTTTCATTTCTAAATTCCTGGTCAAGTTGATTTGTTAATGTTCTTTACTAAAACATTTAATTAAAGAGCTGACCTTGTCAGAGGCGTAGCTAGGGGGGGGGGGGGGGGGCAGGGGGGTACATATGTCCCCGGGCGCCAAGGTACAGGGGCGCCAAAATGAGGATTACAACGTTACATTATAATAAGTAAACAAGGGTAATAAATCGGTCACAATATCGCTGGGGCGCCAATTTTATAGTTCGTCCCCGGGCGCAAAATATCATCGCTACGCCTCTGGACCTTGTTTACAATGTGTAATGTATGGAAAATGAACGTTTGCTCCTCATTCTCTACCTTCACTGTGTCTTACGTTTTTATATTAATGTTGACTTACATCAAAATGATTGATTCATATCTGTTACATCTGTCTAATGCAATCATTTAGTTGTTTTCAGTAAAAAATTTAGAGGATTTTTAAAAAAAAATTATTCATTGGAATTGTAAAGTGTGCGTTACTTTAGGACTTTATCACTATCGTAGAATTATTGTGATCTCATTCAAGGAGATTCTGGAATTTATTATTGTGATACATCAAGCTGGAACATTAGTATATTCGAGATTGGAATTATTTCAAAGCACCACTGCAATTTGTTCTGAAGACTATATTCGCTTGGAATTGTGATTGAACTGTTAAAATTATTTTGGAATTAATTCACAATAATGTTAGCTCCTTTTGAATAAGTTTCATTTGGTATTCTTGGTAAATAAATCTGCTTAAGTTTACTAAACTTGTTGCTTTCGCTCTTTAGTGTTATTTTCATAGAAGTTGTAACAATATACCCTTTGCGTCTCCACCTGTTTCATAGGTAATGAGCTCTGATCTCACCACCCAACATAAATGTCGGATTATCTTAAATGGAATAAATCAGAGGAAATTCGGATTAAAAGACTGTCAAGCAGACTTGTGAACTTATAAATCCGCCATTGAAAGTTATAAAGTTATCACAGTTCCTATTATGATTAACCATCTGTCTTTAAAGGATTAGCACTAATACATATTTTGTTCAAAGGAACGTATTGTCGTGTCAATGTGCACAATGCATTTGCTGTCTGTCCTAAGGAGAGATATCGTCACGCTTCTTTCACTGTAGCACAACAGGAACCACCTTAAGTCATCCGTCTGCGTAGTTACGATAGTTAATAACCGGTGCGAATGAGATCTTTGTTGTTTTCTCTCATTATTTATTTATTTGGGGGATTTCAGTAGGGATTTCAGTAGGATCACAAGGCTACAACACTCCTAAGTGTACACGATGACACATGCGTAAACGGCGACTGTCAGTCGGTGACACACAACAAATGACGAGATTCTGTATATCCTTCGTCTGTTATCACCTTGAAAATCTCTCTGGAGAGAGTTAAATTTTAGATATGAAACAAATTATTCGGAATGCCTAGGCTACACTAAGAATTCCCTGTCTCTAAAACAAACGAACAATTTGGTAGCTCCCTAGCCACTCATCACCAACGGGTATATCAAGTTAAAACAATGGAGAGGAACAGTTACAAAGCGACACTCTGCTACTTTGATAAGAATACTTTCACTAGAAGGCTGCTCAGTCAAGAAACGAAGTACATAATAATAAAGACTCAGAGAAGCTACTGTATCTCTCAATATTTTAATAGCGATATATTGGCAGATTCAGAAATAAGTGCATTAGAAGCGTTCGATACGAATGGTTAATAATTGTCAATAATACAATTAAACTCGGGTTTGTGTGCCCAAAAAGATGCGGAGTAGAAGACCTGTTGACAAAAGAAGTTTTGTGAGTTATGGAATAAACATCAGCTGTGCGAACAGCATTATCTATCGTTTCGATCCTTTGCGCATCCTGTTAGGTCTTGACGTCATTATGGCTGTAATTTTTTAAGGCTTTAATTAATTTGATGTTAAAGTGCTATCTTGGTCATTTCAAATATTCAGCAATTTTATCAAATGAGAAAATTATTGATCTACTATTGATTTCATTAAAAGAAGGTACAAGCCTAATACTTATGTTAACATCAAATCATCAACGTGTCTATAAAGGCTGGGAGTGCAATCCACTATCCAGGTCTAATCCTTTTAACTTCAAATGCTCTCTCTCTCTCTCTCTCTCTCTCTCTCTCTCTCTCTCTGTATGAATGGAGGTCTCTATATGTCTGTCTCTCTCTCTAACACACATATTTTACCAAGCTACGTGTGACAATCCGTGAAAAGACGAGCGTAGAAGAATTTCGCCTATGTCGTGCGGTGATATTTATGGATCTGTGAATGACTGTACAATTTGCAGACAAACATACCTTCACAAATGGAGAAAGAGAGAGAGAGAAGGAAAACAAACACAGTCATTTGGTCTGAAACTGTGAATTAACGCAGACTAGCTTCAATCAACTGTACAGTATATGTATTGTTTAAATTTCCATTTTGTTTGTCATCTAGCTTACTCTACATTTTGCACTTATTTCAATATAATCGCTGGGGACTGAATGGCTTGAATTATCAAGAGGATAACTATGTTATGGTTGCAGTGCTCTACTTTCTTAATTTAAATCATCTTTCATGTTTAAATCATCTTTCATGTTAAAAACATCTAATATTTGTTGAATCAATATGAATGAAAACTGAAGCTGACACGAGTGAAAAGAAGCAACTAATCAATTTGCAAGAAAGATTGCAAATGACCGCAATAGATGCAGAATTACGTTTTGTATCAAACGCCACTGTGCATGGGATCTGAAGAGTTCTTTCACTCCGTGCATACACAGGTGCCGCAATGCAAATATTTGTACTTGTATGTGACATAAAATATACTAATATTATATATGCTGAATCTTTACAACAACACTTGTATTATTTTTTTCAGTGATAGAATATGAGTGTTTCACTGTGTCAGGACGGAGTCAGTGGCTGTGAATATATGATGAATCTAACCGAATCGTGGGATTAATAGAAAATGTTTGGTTTGCAATGAGACATAAAAATCCCAGACAAGGGCTTACATTATGTCTCCATACGACGCTCTCCCGAGTGGGGAGACAAATAATGTAACCTCATAACAAGGAGTTATCTGTCTTGTTACAAACACCGAAACAGATTATTTTTCTCATCAGTTCTTCCCCAATTAAAATAATTACATTTTCGCAATATAGTTAGCAGATTTAACACATGCAGTATTAGTCATTAGTACTATTTCGTCTCACTTTATATAAAGGTCATTATGTCTTGTACTCTTTTATGAAGTTATTATCTAAGTAACTCCTTGCCGCTCTTAGGAACGGACAAATCAAGTAAAAGTTATAACTGTTTTCTGTAAGAAGTATTGCACAATGAGAATCTCGAGACAGGTACTTTTTGTTTTGGATTCTAATCACCATGAATGAACATGAATTTGTTAATGAAGACAGTGGAATGACCTGTCGATCCCATTGCCCTTATACGCACGAGGAAGTAGAAACATACACCATCTGCAATTTTTACTGGATTGTCACATTCCGTGCCCACCTAAACAATGGCGTCAGAATGTTACATCATGATGTGTGACACTGTATATGACGTGCAGGTCCACAAAACATGTATTTATTGTGCGAGATCAAAACAGTTTCTTTCCGTGCATTGTACAATGAGATGGAACCGATACGTATTAGAATTCCCGAATGAAACCTATGGTATAATTGTATATTATTTGCGATTAGATTATTCACATAAGTTAATCTAAAGTATTCAGGAATTCAATGTTATGTTTCGTTTGCATTGATGACCAAAGCTTATGGTTCGCCTCCAGGAAATTGACTCCATACCTAAAGCAACTAATAGTCGTTGCTATGTTATGAAACATTATTTATCTTGACTCACAAGTCACACTAAATTCTGTTTATTGATTTTGTACGCATTGTTCCTAATCTCTGTCATATTTGGTGACGCACCTCATTATGCACTATTGTGCAATGTTTACTCAGTCTGATTGTAGAGGATCAGACTGAGACTCTGACAAGACCCTGTTAAAATGATATTTATTCGCCTTAAAACTGCAAATAATGTTTGTTTTCATTCCAAATAGAACAGTATGTATTTGTATTCAATTAGACAAAGGGATTTAAATTCAATATAGATAGGAATACTCTGTCTGAAATGCATCAAATAACATTACCTTTGTATCATGTTTGCATTATAACTTACTAGAGCGCTTGTCATCCACCTATCAGCCTGTAATCTTATTTTAACAAGCTACATTTACATCTTAAGGACACATTTAAAAATCAGCATCGGTCCCGCGACTTCGAGGAAGTTTCAAATGCCTGTGCGAGAACAATACGTTTTGCCGATTTTTTTTCTCTCTCTCTCTCTCTCTCTCTCTCTCTCTCTCTCTCTCTCTCTCTCTCTCTGTGTCTCTCTCTCTCGGTCTCTCTCTCTGTCTCTGTCTCTCTCTCTCTCTCTCTCTCTCTCTCTCTCTCTTCTGATGATTCCTACTCACTAGCATCAAAATGCCTGCCATTACTAACATAGTACAAGCTTTAAACAGCTTATTAAAAACATGGCTGGATGGAATTCTTTAAGCTTATAGAGAAAGTACAAGACTCATTAAATGCTATTAACTAATGCAGATCAAAGCTTACTATAGGCACTGTTAATCCCAATATATACCTTTCCCTATGAAATATTCTCAAACGGTATTGAACACAGTTTAACAAGATTCTATAGAAAGCATTCTGGCATACAATCCTTTAGTATTTGTACCGATGGTAAAATTTGCAATCCAATATTAGATAAATAACTAATAAATAATTATATTAAAAAGTCCCATGCATTCAAGTTTTGGTGTAACTGGACTCAAAATGAAGGCATAACTCTCATTTGTCTAGAATAAGTTCGCAGGAAAATACACCGTGTGGTCAGAAATGAACGAAATGTAATCACTTATGCATCTGACATACACTAGTTTGTTCAGAACGCGACTTTACAAAACCTAAACTGATTCAAGACCTTGTAATGCTGTTTACTTTTGAAGAATGAGATTACAAAAGAGTCCTTCTAATATATACAGGAATAGAGAACAGAATATTGTTTGCATCTCATACAGAAGCGTGTCGTTTTCGATCAAGAACTAAGTGTAGTGTCACATATTAAACATGACACACACGAACGCAAATACACACACACACACACACGAACGCACGCATATACACACGATAGAGCGTCATATGTCCATATAAATAGAGAATATTATCTTATTATGGACCGATGGATGAAATGTACTGAAGTACACTAAACTGCCTGACAACAAAAAAAGTTAAGGACTTTGTAGAAAAGAAAAAAAAAACAGGAATATGTTACAACTTACTTATTTAAAAAAGAAAAACAAATTCTGTATCCTCTTTGAAAAGGATGTCATGACGTCATCGCGTGTTATCTGGGTATTTCCCAGAGGTACAAGGCAACAATCAATATAGCGCATAGAAAGCAATACCATGACGTTGCGAAAGTATTAACACCGAAATCACCACGATATAATGACATTTTTATTTTGCTATCATCATCGTTGCTATTATCATCATAGCCATCATCATCTTCATTGCTTATTATCATAGCCATAATCATCATAATAATATTGCTGAAGTAAATTACGTAGGGGACCGAACATTTCCATTTCTATGGTCTCTGGTGTTTTTGTGGAAAAAAACGTCACCAAAAAATATTTTGTAGTCTTGCGCAGATTTTCCCTAAAAATTAACTGAAATATTTGCTGAATTTTGTTTTATATCTTTAGCTAAAGTGAGAAAACAATATCTTCGTCAGAAATGTAAATAGTCGGTCCCTGACTCTAAGTACTTGGTCAAAACTGGGGTCGTTCTCTTTACGGAGTTTAATAGTATATGGAAATTTAATAGGAACAATATAAATATAATTACATTGTCTTCAACTTACCAGTTTAAATGGTGATTGAGTAAGGGTTGTATTATAATTTGTCCGCTTCCTTTGTAAGTTATATGTCGATTTGAAATATATTGGCTGGTTTTACTTGTTAAGGGTTGAGACAGGCATTCGAGAAGATTCATGGTCATATCTAAACGGAAGTTGATATCGGACAATAAATTTACGAGATGGAAAAGCAGGTGTCCATATAATGTCATTGCCAATTTCCGAATAATCATCGACGAATTTATTTCTGTAATCCCTGTTCTCATAACGTATGCTGCAGATGTTACCATTGTGCAAATCGTCCACTGACATGACATCTGCGCGTATATACAATCTTCCTTTTCAACGTATTTGCTTACTCTTAACCAGAGATATACATAATATTAAAAACTCAACATCCTCCGATCATCGGTATTTTTATTATTGAAACGCTTATCTTGCACAAGGCTGATGCACCATTATGTATATTGCAATGGATATATGCTGCTTCTTTAGCTTCATTGATCAGATTGTACATCTGGCGGAGACCCGGATGCATCTATGTACGCCATCTCAAGGAGTAATGGTAAAGAAGTTTAGCAGGAGCAAAAAGACTTGAATGTGTTTACGTTTTACAAAAATTGAATTGAAGATTAGACTAACACTTATTACAGACAGAACGGGCTTACTTTGGTTAAATAATGTATTGAAGAAAGCAAATCAAACGTAGTATCATGCTATACGGGCACATGGCAGCAGAGATATTTAGAACGCCTAGAATCAAATGACTACCTTTCTAACTTAGTCAAGAAATTATTTTAAACAGAGCAAATAATTGTACGCAATCCAATCGTTTTTGTAAACACGAGGACTTTGTGGCGAGAAATATACTGCATGTTTTATAAAGATATTTATATTGTTTATACAACACACAAGATGACAAATGCAAAGTTGAAAATGTAACATAGATCAATAAAATGAACACAGACAATATATAAGTCTGAAATAGAAAACACATGATAAAACTTTTAACAGTTCGGAACCAACTAGTAACATTATGCGATTTAAATAAATGGCAGAGGAAGCACACCCATAAACACATCCATTAAATTTAATGTCACATAACATTGCCACATAATTATTTGCAATCAGCTGATATTGGCTGATATGTTTAAAATGTATATGGATAAAGTAAAACTCAGTACTCATTTCACATTATATTGATACACAGACTCTGAAGATCCATGTGTCTCAGACAGATTTTCTGAGATCTTGTAATATTTAAGATAAAGTACACGAATAAAGTTTTTGATAAGTTCAGCTGGTATGTTGTCTACTCCAGCTGCCTTCCTACTGAGAATGGAACGGCAGCTGGAGTAGACAACATCCCAGCTGAACTTATCAAGAATGGTGGGGAATCAGTGATAGAGGTACTATAAAAAAATCTGCAACAAGATCTGGCTCACAGGCGAATGGCCAACACAGTAGACACAGTCACTGATTATAACACTCTCCAGAAAAGGCAGTCTCCAGCTGTGCCAAAATTACAGAACTATCAGATTGATCAGCCATGCTAGTAAGGTGATGTTGAAGTCTTTAAGAAACTGAACCCACAAGCAGAAGAAATAATCGCTGAAGAACAGGCAGGATTCCGGAGTGGAAGAAGCACAACAGGCTTTTGACAGTGTGTGGCATGAGGCATTGTGGGCCACAATGAAGAAGTACAACATGGGTCAAAAGTCGACCAACACCATCAAACAGCTGTACGCCAAGGCTACCAGTGCAGTAATTGCTCAAGGTTATGTGGGCGACTGGTTCAAGACTACAATTGGAGTACGGATAAATACCAAATGTTGACCTCATTTCTGACCTAGCTTCAGAGTTGTAAACAAGCTTTTAAAACAATTGGTTGATTCCAAGGACATTATGGAGCTTTGTTGTAAAAATCTTTCTATTTTTAGTTGGGTCATACGCACGAGATTTTTTGAACGTAAATTTGTTCTAAACATTCTAGAAGATCATGTGACCCCGTCCTTGCTTACGTAAAAACAGGTATATAAATGATGTTTTAGAGCGAACTATTTAGTAGAAGTTGGGCTGTTAGAATATTAAGTTGAGTTGTTTTGAGTTATTTTAAATTACCTTGTACTGGAAATTATTTCAATTCGTTTCGATCGAGAGGATTTATTTTGTTATTTATCTGGAAAATAATTGTGCTCATTGAATTTTATAAGACCAGAACTGACTTCATCACGTGACATCTTCTTCCATCTTTGATGCTTCACTAAGATTCGAACTTGGAATTATTAGGACATTTTATTACCAGGACTTTTGCAATTACACTAGTGCATTATATTTTGAATTATTTTAGGATTAAATTTGGAATTGATTCTTAAAACTGTAAGTTTATTTTTCTTTTCTGGAAAATATTTGTGCTAAATAAATTGTTCATTAAGTTTTTACAAGCTTGTTATTTTCACTCTTTTTATGTTACTGTTTATTCGAGCCTAAGCACGTAACAAAGCTATTACACGATATATATATATATATATATATATATATATATATATATATATATATATATATATATATATATATATATATATATATATATATATATATATATATATAAACTTTGTCTAATGTAGGAAAATGGACAATTTGACCTTTTCGTGTTTCGGAGAGCATCTAAAACTTACGAATTATCGCGTCGCTTAAGTCTTGAGTCTCTTTTTCATTTTATTTTTGAATATCATGTTACGATCAGCATTTTTACATCCCATGAGATTATTGACTTTCATAACGCTATTGTCAAGTCTACTTAAAAATGCTGTTTTCTTTTGGAGGACTGCCTGTCACTGTTTTATAACATTCCTTTATCATATATCTGCTACGAAAATTACGATTTTTTTAAATAGGAGAACATTTAATTTTTTTCTTACGTTCTTCGTCCCATTACACTGAAATTTATTTTGACGCTATTATTGGAATTCATATTTGCTTTTAACCAATGAAACTGGTAGGACATATTTAGTAATCATTTCATAAAATGCGAATTCATAGGATTAGGATTATTTCAATCTTATATTTCCTCTTATATCCATTAAATGAAGATTGGAACAGAAATCTTGCGCAAATATTGCAATTTAATATTTTTCATTATACGTTTTGATTACTGTGTATTTAACCCGTCTTTAAGTAATGAATTCTTGAACGTGGAAAATTTTCTCTTTCAAGGTTGCTATGGCATACAGAAAAGACAAACGAGAATGATTGGTTATATCCCCTGTTCTAGAATCTATAAATTCTCAGAACTCAGAAGAAGAAAGCCATTCAACCTGGCAGTGTCTTTCCAAATATCGATTATCCCATACTCGTTAGTAATATGTACAAACTAATATCGGGAGATTGAGTTGATAATTGTATTATGTAGTAATATGTACAAACTAATATCGGGAGATTGAGTTGATAATTGTATTATGTAGTAATATGTACAAACTAATATCGGGAGATTGAGTTGATAATTGTATTATGTAGTAATATGTACAAACTAATATCGGGAGATTGAGTTGATAATTGCATTATGTAGTAATATGTACAAACTAATATCGGGAGATTGAGTTGATAATTGTATTATGTAGTAATATGTACAAACTAATATCGGGAGATTGAGTTGATAATTGTATTATGTAGTAATATGTACAAACTAATATCTGGAGATTGAGTTGATAATTGTATTATGTAGTAATATGTACAAACTAATATCGGGAAATTGAGTTGATAATTGTATTATGTTGATACTTCCTAGATCCATTCATATCAAGTTATCGCGACAATCATTTAAATCAGCTTTCACCAAGTCAATTTAGTACCATAACTGTAAAAATAATGTCTTTATTTTGGGTTTGTATATCTAAAGAAATGTTATTTCCGCCTGTTTCTTTATTTCCATTCGATTTACGCATAATTTAGTGTTAATAATGATTGCTAATATTCCATTCTGACTTGAAAAACTATTTTAAAACAAGCAATCGAATATTCGATGACAACGCGCATAATCTTCTTTCTGCAGTAAGTGTGCATCTTTGAGAAAATAAAATAAACACGGTTTTTATTATTATTTCGAAACAATTAAGAGTTTTCTCTTTTTGGATTTGTCACCTGAGCCCTGACGATTCGTTGATGCAAAGAGTACTTTTGTTAGTCATTTGATACAAGATTCATTGTTATGGGATTATATATTTGTAAACATTGAACCTCGAAATAACTGCATATCAAAACTCTACATGAAAATACAATATGCTGTGACATTAGCTTTACACACAGAAATTAATGAGACGGAATTTAATAGACAGCAATCATAAAGCAGAAAGGCATAATATACTTTTAATTTCCTTCTGTTGAAGAGAGCATATTTCACCAAACCTTGCGAATTCATGAAGATGCTATCTGTAGTCATTTTATGCGAATATGTTTACGACTATAATCTAGTCGAATTAAAAGAAAATGAATTGCAATGGAATACAAAGAGGCAAGCCTACTGCCAAATGTGTTTTCAACAAGGCAAGCAACGATAATACAAATCACATAGTACGAGGATTGTAATACATACAATAGAAACAAAATAGGCTACAAACAAAAAGTACAAAGGGACAAGAAAACCCCCAGACTTGAATACATTCATAACAAAAGAAAGCAATCCAAAGGAAACATAGCAGAACCATTATATTCCTAAAATGGAAAAGAACTTTAAAGAAAATAGTACACAATGAACATACACAAGTAGCATACAAAAATTTAAAAACAAATCTAAGGACCCGGACGCCATGTGGCGGTTAATAGGATTTATGGTGTGGATTTTAAGATGAGATGTTTAAACAAATAGTTTTACTTAAATTATGTTTAATTTACCAATAAAACGATATTCACTAAACGAAACCATATACATTTGGCTTTCGTTGTATCTAGAAATGGTTCGTACATGTCTGTAGGATAATGCGTTAATATGTGAAGACGTGTCACCCCACAACGCGTGTCTTCATACGTAGACAAAACAGCTCCATTCAGTGTGATGTAATGTATATGTATACACTAAAATCATTTACTTGTATTTTACTTTATGACTAAATAAGCAATTTTTAACAAGAATGAATAGTTTGCGCCGACCTCGTGAGCAAGAGCATAATGACGGTAAATTTTACACTCATTGCAGGCAAGGAGAAGACGAAATAAGTATCTAATTACTACAAAACATGGATTGTGTTAGAAAAAGAGTTAAGCCGCTGGCAGGTAATACATGAAATGAAGATGTTGCAAACTGATGCAAAAGCTGCACGCTTTATTCACGATCTAAAAATCAGACATACTTCTTGTCATTCCTTTTTCATTCATTTGTTAGTAACTGATTAATGCTTTTATTTTTATAACAAGGTGAAAATGTGCATATCGACATATGTAATGCGAAGTTGAATATTCTGGGTCACTTTGTCATGAACTCAGATTCCGGGTTCTTAATGCGAAATATATTTCGTGGTTGACAAGTAAATATTGTTCTGACAAAGATTGTGACGCTTAGTCGCCTTGTGTGGCTGGGAAAACGCTTAATGAATGCATTCTCCTCTAAATCGTTGAATTCCATATTGTATGATATAGATTTTAAAGATAGTTCAAAATATGTTTAAAATTTTAAATTTTGATACATTCTTCTACGGTTTAAATATTTTACATTTTTTATGTTTTATTGTTTACAGTTTTCAAACATATCGGGCGTCAGATGGATCTTAAGGTCTCATAGCACTAATTTATATAGGGTAATGAGAACGAATTGAAGTACTATATATATATCGTTCCTCTCAGTAATTATGACATGATGGCACATGCAATTTTATTTAAAATAATTCTTTTGAAAAGGTATATTATTTATAACTTTAAACAGAAAACATGTTCTAATGATGGAAGTGCAGTCCCTTCAAAGAAGTGACCTTGGGAAACTCATTACCAAAATTAGAACATCATTCTTTTGGTACGGAATCGAAAACACACGCAGATCACACAAAATACTGTGGCTCATATGTTGTTCTCCACATATAAGCATGCATCAAAGAAGATATTGTGAGAAATATAGGTTTGTAATATCATGGTGGTTCCATTGATTTCCTGTTTGAGCTGAATAAGACCTTAAGAGGCAGAAATTGTATTGAAGGGAAATAAATAGTTAACTCATAATGTACTGACTAAAATATATTTGTTTCCTTTTGGTATTTGTTTTGTTGTATATTGTACCGTTGTAATAATTCAAAATAATGTTTGGTTTAATAATTTTTTTCGTATTCTACCTGGTGTACTTATTTTCCAACTTGTCCAAAATTAATGCGTCTGATTGCAGAAGTAATTGTTATAAAATTATTTGTGTTTGCTATCGATCGAAGGAAAATTTTGAAAAGTAATTTAAGCAAGGTATGTCTTCAATATTTAACTTATATTTAGATATCTGAGTGACCAATAGGTTGAGCGTATGAACGACCAGAATTATATTTTAGAACACCGCGTAAAGCCTCTTATAAACGGTATTATTAACTTCTCATAAATTCAAAGCATTTCTGTGCGGTATGTATTCAGCATCTCTTTGAAGTGGATTAGAACATACCACGAGATAGAATCAAAGTACTCAAACTATACATGGCGTTTGGTATGAACGATACATTTAAGACAAGCATAAAGAGAAAAAAATCAACAAACTCAGTCGTGGTCTACAATGCAATCAATAGCGTAAGATCTTACATTTTGAATTTATAACACAGTTCCAGATCGAATAACAATAACTACAGAGAGAAACATGGTCCTTTTTTGTGTAACGTGTTCCCCTTCAGGTATTGTGATATTATAGACTAGTAGTATTGAAGGTTTTAAGTGAAACCGGCCATGAAGGGTCATATGTTCACTATTTTACACTACCAATTAGTATGGTAGTGATTTAGATTTTCCCGTGGGGAAGGAATGGTGCCACATCCCCACAGGCATTTTTGCATACAAAGTATGCTATTTAATTTGGTCGTCATGTCGCGCCCCTAGAAGGGGCTATCGACATGAATGAGAGACCTAAGGGAGTGGGAATAGAACAGCCACGCACTCAACCCTATCAACCTATCGGAAGCTGCAGTGCTAGAGGTGCAATAGCACCAAATGATGACTAGTGAAAAATGGTTTTCACGTCTAGTCTTTTGCTGGTGTTGATGTCTGGCCGAGGAAAAGGATCTGTGAACTGGCACGCCCTAGCTTTATCAAATCGAGTCCAGTTGTTGCTAGTGGACACCCTATACCGATATTGTGTAAGCCACCTGTGCAATTGAGTCAATTTTTTCAAGTTATTTATTTTCCTAATCATCCTATTATAGACTAGTTACATTGCCTGAATGTGTCCTTACACCATCAATACGATTAGTAATAACAACAAGGTAAAAATATAAAGTATTAAAAACTCAGAAGTAATAATTTGGACATGTGTTTGTAAGTAACCAAAAAATGGTATGCAACCGAAAATCTTTATACTTGGATATGACTTAGCGTTTGGGAAAATATATTCATCCAAGAAAAGTTGAATAACCATATTAACCAGATTCCTATAGAGTCTGCATAATACTTCAGAAGCGAAATAATTAGCATAATCGTGAGAGCATAGAAAGATATAACTGGCATCATGGTGACGCCCAGAAAGAAGTAACTGGCATCACTGTTATAGTCCAGAAAGAAGTAACAGGCATCACTGTTACTTCTTAAAGAAAAGTAACTGGAATCACTGTGACAGTTCAGAAAGAAATAATTTGAATCACTGTGACAGCTGAGAAAGAAGTAACTGGAATCACTGTGACAGTTCAGAAAGAAGTAATATGAATCACTGTGACAGTTCAGAAAGAAGTAATTTGAATCACTGTGACAGTTCAGAAAGAAGTAATTTGAATCACTGTGAGAGCCAAAAAAAATAAGTAACTGGCATCATTGTGATAGCCCAGGAGGAAATAATTGACAGGAGAAGAGTTATTGAACCTGCTAGAGAAAAGTATGGGTAGAAGTCAGAAATGTTACATGTCGAGAATTTGCATAAAGAAAACACTTCGGGGAAGGTTCCGTTTAGTTCATTATTATCCCTGTCTGGTTAAGCTCAGTAGTAACCATTATTGGTTGCTGTGTGAGGTTTAACCTTGTGTTTCTTAAATGTCGCTTCAGTGCAGGATTGTATTGTATAGAATGAGGTCAGTAAATATGCTTATCTACATTCCTGCACAAAAGTGTCAGCTACAATGCTTTCTGTCGTATGGTGTCACTTAAAATTGACGATCAAAGCTGTTAAATGTTATATATGGCTTGAGTAGGCCGAAGAGAAAAATTAAATTAAGGAATCCAATTCTGAGTTCTGTTTATATATAATACAGGATGGGTAACTAGGAATGTATTAAATAGAAAATGCGATGTTGTCTTATTAAAACAAATACATTATAAGGTTACTATGTGATCATCACTTTGTGACCCCAACACAGCAAGCAAGATAATTGTAAAGTGATTGCAATCCGTTCAAAATGCATTTGACTGCATTTTCCAAGCCCCACCAATGTATATATTATTTTAGAAATCAGAGAGTAAGCTAACATAATTTCTATCAAACAGATTCCCAATTGAATTTTTGCTTTTCTGGCTATCCCAACTATATATTCGACTTTAAAAGCATCAAAAGTTTCAATTGTACCATATATTGCGTCAAAACGTTATAGAATGTATCTAACTAAACTACAACAAAACAGATCATTCTATTTGCACGTCATTAATTTCAAGCCATACTTTGTTTCACCCACGTCAGATAATAAGGACTCGATACATTCGATTGTAAAGGGCGCTTGTAACATTAAAACAGCTGATGTGTTTTCACAAATGTTTCATCGGCAGATCTGTATTGTGACTCCTCTGCTGACGTCTCGTCGTTTATCTACACTATGTTTGATATCAACACAGTAATATCTTTATCATTAGGGGAGCTAGTAAATAGATATGTATACCAACTTCCAGTTAAATATATTTAAGCTCCGTTGTATTACATTTTAGCCCCCGCCCCCCACCCCGCCTCCCGCCCCCCAGCCCCCCGCCCCCCCCCGCCCCCCGCCCCCCTTCCCAATTTATTTTGAGGACGGACATTTATCCGTCGAATATTTGCAGCGATTTTATAAGGATGGTAATGACTGATTGCACACTAGTCATATTAATAACGTCATTGGTTTCGACTATAACAAAGGTCTCCAAAATAGTATAGCTGATCATTGTGTTCACTAAAATGCAACCTCAGTCGTTTCCAGCCTGGACATTATTGGCTCTCAAATGGAATCGGAGAGTGTCAACACGGGTGATACTCTCTTAATATTTGTGAATCACTGCTTACAAAGATTTAACTTTGCAATGTAAACCAGACGAAAAAGAACTGTAAAGACGTTTGTCTAAGACATACTACTTTTTTGGTGGTAATTAATCTAACAAATCCTTGTACTGAATTTGAGCTCGTGATCTTAAATCAGCAATCACAAAATGCCGTACCTTCGTATTGTAAGACTTATTGTCTGAAAATATAAATAACGTTGCATAGACTGAAATAATATTACTGATTATACAAAAATATGTGAATTGAAAGAATAATTTACTGTAATACTCTCTTCATATATGTTCAGCCACTGTCTTTGTGCGCATGAATAAAAGTACCGAGTGCGATTTATAAAACCTCGTTATTTGTTAAAGCGAATGATGGGATAAATATAATCAAGGCAAAAGTCTTTGATACTAAAGCTAGATTTGACTATCGAATATTTATTCCGAGTAACAACAATAGTACTACACATCGTGTTTTGCGTGAAATTATTGCCAAGTGTTTTTTTTCTAAGGTAAACAAAATAAAACAACAAATTACATTGTTCAGATGTCACTGCAGTGTCACAATCTTACGTCATGCATACACTTTGTCATTTAACTTCCTATTCGTAAGAAGCACTTAAGATGATGTGTGCTTTATTTACACGCGGAATGATAAATAATCATGGGCCGTGCCATAACGTCATTACAACACTTGACACAAATGCACCTAGTCATTCAAAATATGTATTCCGCCGCCGCTGATAACATCGTCATTTCTCATTTAAAGGGAATTTAGATGTGAATGGGGGTTCAAAAATTCTAGCTATTTGTCAAGTATGAAACACATGAATACGGTCAGAATGTCGGAGAATCGGTTTTAAAGTAGATAACTCTATATTTATACTACTTACATCGCTTGAAGCTTTTTTATTGTTAAAACAACCTCAGTCTGATTCATACATTTTTAATTTAGGTTAGTGCCCTTTTGTGGTTACACGAGTGTCAGTACATCGTCGATTTGATTTCGTGATATAAAGGAATAACGTGTGCTTCCTGTAATTGCGGTAAGATGCAGTCATACCTTACCATTAATAAATGACAATCCTGTAAAATAACTTTCAATGGATGAAATGGAAGGATCTAAAACCGAGAATTAGGATGAAATTTTGCGATAAAACAACTTTAATGTTATTTCAGCAAGATTCATGGCTATTACAGTTGTGGCTACCTTTGTCATACAAAATATTCTTAGAAAATTTAGAAGCCGCTTGTTTTAAATATGTTAAACGTTTACTTCCGATTCTGAGCTGTGAGAAGAAAACGAAGTGATACATTTGAAGGCCATGTCTCTCTTATTAATGACCAATGTAATTACCCATCTTGATGCTTATTACTGTTGTATTTGGCTGCATGTGACGAGACCGGGTCCTGAACTCTGAGCCTGTCTTCAGCACGAAGCTCAAACCAAACCTCAAAACCAAAAAAAATAGGTAATATGCATGGGGCAGATGTGTAACTGCATTATGGAATTTCAATGTTAATAGAAAAGCCAAAGCTAATATGATTTTAAAAGTTATATTATGTCTGGGTTTGTCAGGCGAGACCTGTGTGTTATTCATTGCTTTGAATCATCGTTTTCAATATATGATTTGGTTTTATTATTCTATACGGTTACAAGTGTGTATATCCATGCACTTCTAGCTCCTCTTGTTTGACTCATATGCATCTCTACATTCTCTTGTTTGACTCATATATCATGCACCTCTGCCTCCTCTTGTTTGACCGTTGTTCAAGTTCAAGTTTCATTGAAGTTGAAAATAGGTGTATCAAGCTGAGAAGCAGGGACGATGCATGCATTCGTCAAATGTCATCTTGTTAAACATGCAGTCACAATTTGGGACTGTCCTGCTGAAATGGTTGATAAATCTGGCATAAGTCTTTAAACGGACCTGGCTTATCAGGAAATGAATGCTGGTTTCAGATAATGGGAAAAGATAATATTTGTTAGTTTTATCAACCTTATTTAAATGACCGCTTTTATACTTATATACTTATAATTTGGGATTAGCTACACTGTTTCTTTGTGAAAACATTATACTTGAACGTTTGAATTTAACGTAATTAAATTTCATTACTGTGTCCGACTGCATTTTTAAACGAGGTTATCTTAAAGATAAAAAATACAATGAAGTAACTAAGGTGACAACTGTATGCGTGCCTGTGAAGAAGCTATAATAACCGACTGGTACACGAGATTCTTCAGCAATTCCAGGTAACAAAAGTACCGCTTATTTGTTCTCCACAAGATAGGCGATTCGAAATACTTAATCTGGGACTTTTCCTTTGGATAACTCAAGATTTGTAAAACACGCTACTTAGCTTTCTTCAATTGTTACATTCCTAACCCTTGATAAGTGTGAATTATTTGGAAATTGTTATTGAGTTCTTCTCTTTTATACCGGATAAATATTCTGTCATTTAAAAGAAAAATAATGTGATCTGTTGAAATCCTGTAAATATTTACATATACCTATGTCAACAGTTGAAAGTAAGAGAATGAGTGAATACACATACTGCGAGAATGACGGATAATTAATTACCAGGTATTTGCCTCGTAGTCAATCAGAACAAAGAGTAACTGTACATTTCAAAGGCCGCGTTTACAGTCGTTTTGTATACTCCCTATATTCTGCAATTTTACTTAAAGCGGCGAAAAGCCAGGATTTTTCTTCTTCTGGGTATAATGTTTTATTCTAATGTTATCGATTAAACCACAACAGAACATGAAGACTAGAAACCCGCACAATCGGGAAGAAACGATAATATATCCTTTCTGTGGCATTGTCCTACACTTCTTACGGTTGATCTCTTTCAACAATCGGGTCTTTATCCACCAAACAAAACTTGCACTCATTGAAGAGACTATTCAGGGAGAAGATGACGTCTACTCCAAGCACCTGAAGAGATTGAGTTCAAACAACATTGGTTTATTTGTCACAACCTGTCCATTTTTATGACTTATAAATAATGACATCATCGGAAATTAGTTTCCTCTATAAGCCCATCTTTGCTAACAATCTCACCAGGTGCAAAATGATAACTTATTCACTCCATTAACAAAAATGTCAACAAAAAATATAAATGTCTTTTGTTTCTTCAGTCCTCATATCTAATGCAGATCGTGCTTACAAGTTGACAAATGAAGGATGAAAAATTAGTGTACATATATTATCTTCTAGACGTCATCTGCACGCAAATCTAGGTCGAATTGTAGGACATCTAGAGTGACAAAAGGCCGTTAGAAGTAACTGATTATGTTTCCTTTCACAGTCATTACAGGCCATTAAATTTAAATCATAATTTTTCATTATGTTGATTCCCGTTTCTGTTTGTACGACGATCTGTGGTGGCCCAGTGGTCAGTGTGCCGGACTCGCGACCATAACGGTGCGGGTTTGAACCCTACCATCGGATTATACTGAGGCGGATACGATAATATGCAATGCACTTTACTCTGACAACTCTGCATGTGCTCATTTGCTATATAAATTTCAAGCAAATAATAAAATCATATGAAATTCAAGGCCTTTCACGTGAGCTTTGTGACATGCGTAAAATGCTTAAAATGTGATATCGGCGTTCTCGATTAAAAGATGACCAAAATGTTACGGAAGCCGAGATAAATCATTCGGAAGAGCGTCTGACTCGTAATCAAGCGGTTGCGGTTTCAATACCCACAAGCCAACACAGTAAAAAAACAAAAAAAAATGTGTGCATATATAGTTACAAGCAGATGGCAGCATGTTTGAGAAGTACGTATCTGTATTATACATCGATCATACAGACCTAGTTTAAACAACGAGAATTATCCGTGTCACATAGTCCATACAGCGAAATCAGACCGCTACATTACTAAGATCACGGAAAGTTACAGCTGCAAAGAGCTCTTCAAGATTACTAAGAAGCTAATGTCAAGGAACAAATGCACACCACTTTCAGATACCTTCTCTCCAATCAACCTTTCGGACCTATTTGCAAATTTGTTTCGTGACAAAGTACAAACCATCAGAGATAAGCTTGACCACACAATTTGAATTGACATATCGTCACCATGCAAATGAGGCCCTTTCATAGTTAAGTTATGAGGCCTCTTACTTCATCGTAAAAAAAAATTTTTGCCAAGAAGATGGGCCGTTGGGGCCCTGTGCTTAAGCACAATGGTAAATCCGGTTTTGTGCAATGTATACATGTCATTTTTGTTTAACATATATATCATTTTGTGCAATGTATATATATCATTTTTGTGTAACATATATATCATTTTGTGCAATGTATATATAACACTTTTATGTAATGTATACATGTCATTTGTTGTATAGCATTTATGTTGATATTATCATCTCTTTGTAATAAACACTGCAATAAACTGTGTTCCTGCTTTTATCTAAAATATATGTAAAATAAAGAAATTTGTTACTCGTTTGAAAACACATTAATTTAAAGCTGCCTAAACGATATTTTTTTTACATCTTTTGTAAACGTGTCAAAACAGAGTAACAGCCTAGATATGAATGGTGCATTCAAACGTATATGCTATTCTGTTTAAAAGGGTAAAATTAAATTTTTCGGTTTGTTATTCTCTTTTTACAGATCCAACTGGAAACAATAAAGACCTTGATCTGCAGTCACATAATGCATGGGCTGCTCGGATCAGAATCTATGCTGTATGACCATCGATTACACCAAACAATCGGCATAGACCCAGATATGCCAGACATTATGCGACTGCACAACTTTGTCTGTGCAGCTTGAAGGTTGGCTGGACGTTTAAGCGAGTATACACGGTTCAAAACTAAAATAAAGCCGTGTCTATGACGATCTTAACTTCTTTTCCTTCAGGTCGTGAACTGATTCATTCTTGTAGCTAGTTTTCTAATCTTCATTGGATCCTATAAGATCTATATGATTGATCAATAATCGTAAATTTTTCGAAGAAAAGAAATAAAAACATACATAAAATATTTCAATGTCATGTTTGTGGTTTTCGTTGCTTCTTTGAAGATGAACATATAATGAATCTGATGGGGGTTTTGTTTCTTTTATTCCTGAATGTCATGTTTGTTTCATCTACTCTCCCGTCAATTATCCACATATACGGTTAGTATTAAATCGGCATCTAACTTTCTGGAGCTTGAATCGACACTCAGTAAATGAATTGTCTCTGACAGCAACATGACGCAATTTTCAAAGGAAAGATAAGGCAATTACACACACTACCTGAACATATCTGCACGATTTGGAAAGGGAAAAAAAGAGACAGATCGTGTCAGTTTATATGTCAATGCGTCTGTTGAGCTGCCTTTTACGAGTCGGAAATGGTGGTTTTATAAAATATATAGATAAATGGTTCGAAGAATTGTTTAATCGCTTACTTATACTTTAACGAAATTGCATTTCACAATTTAACCTAATAAACATTGCACTAAAAAGTAATAATGCAAAAACACAGGAGTGTACAAGTAATCTTACATTGGAAGTACAATAATTTAATTAATATTCTGGCGGCCATATTGTTGTTCGCTCGTCGATTCGACGAGGATCTGTCTAGTCATATCAAGATTGGAGGGGCTGGTTCTGTTCTGTGCGTGCGCAGGTGGCTGATGAGGCCAATCCTTGCACGGAATGTTCGCTTGCATAAGGTACAGGGGATGAGTGGGACACCTCCAGGATGGTAGATGACACGCGCTTTTCTGGATTGACGCTTAAGCTCTGCAGCTGCTGTCCTGCTAGGTTCGCACAGCGTGGAGCTCTTGTGCGCAGAGAAACGTAAAGTGACTCGATAGCTTGCTGTTTGCTCCTATGATACAGGGTTTATGTTGAAAGCTTTTAATGCAGCTTTCAGATTGTCTTTGAATCATTTCTTCTGGCAACCGTAGGATTGCTGTCCTTACTGTAGTTCGCCATAGAAGAGTCTCTTAAGCAGCCGGTGGTCTGGCATTCGTACAACATGTTCCGCCCAGCATAGCGGGCACTACATCAGGATGGTGTGATTGCTGGGGAGACCTGCTTCGGCAAGTATCTCAGTGTCTCTAACCTTGTCCTGCTACATGATATTGAGAATTTTCCTGAAAATTGTTGTGTGAAAGTGGCTCACTTTCCTTGCAGGCATGGCGTTGGTACACCATCCACGTTTCGCATGCGTAATGTAGTGTGGGGATCATAACCGCCCTGTAGACCTTTAGTTTGGTCTGGATGCTGATGCCTCTTCTATTCCAGACGTTGGAATACAATCTGCCGAAATTTGCGCTGGCTCTGGCAATGCGAAGGTTCACCTCGTCGTCAAAAGTAGGTCGGCTACTGAACTAGCATTGATGGTTCAATCACCATCAAATAAGAGATCCCGGATGGTGCCTGTCATGACCGTGGTGTTCACTTGAAGCCTGTTGCGATTGAAAAGTGTTCCATCTGTATAGTACCTGATGCCGACTCCAACCTCTCAGTCTCTGAAAGCATTAGTCAGCATGGCAAAGAACAGTAAATTGAATAGTGTCGGTGCCAGAACAAAACTGTGCTTGACACCATTAGTTACCTGGAATGGCTCAGATGTCTTTCCATTGTCCTGGATTCGTGCCAGCATGACATCGTTGAAATGTTGCACATTGGATATAAATTGTCTTGGGCATTCGTACTTGGACATTACCTTGCACAAACCTTCACTGCGGACAGTATGAAAGGCATTTGTCAAGTCGACGTAGATGGAGAAAAAGTCGGTGTTTCGCTCCTGACATTTCTCTTGTAGCTGCCACGCAGAAAACACCATGTCAATGGTCCCACGTTCTTTTCAGAATCCGCGCTGGCTTTCTGGCTGTAGTTAGTGGTCAAAGTGCATAGGGAGGCGGTTCAGTAGGATTCTGTGGAGTATCTTTAATGCAATTGAGAGTAAGGATATACCCCGGTGGTAGTCGCAGTCTAGGCGGTTCCTTTTGTCCTTATATAGGTGATTATGGAAGCCTCTGTGAATTCGTGGGTCATCGTCTCTTGCTGCCACATCAGTAAAAACAGCTCGCGGAACCTTTCTGTGAGAACTGTGCCCACTGGAGTTTGAATCTGGTGATTTGTCACACACACACACACACACACACACACACACACACACACACACACACACACATATTTTCATTCGTACTCTACTGAGACCCGTCCGAATGGAAACAGATCACATTTAATAGTTCCGGTTTAGTACCGACGAATACTGTTCCAGTCTACTTTTAGAGCATTTTTCCTGTCTGCTTTTGGTGGTGATACATACATTTACGTTAGGTTTATGCATTTTTGGTATTAATTTAAAGAAAATTGTTTTTTTCTTTAAAATGTGAGCTTATAGTGCGGTTGTGTGTGTGTGTGTGTGTGTGTGTGTGTGTGTGTGTGTGTGTGTGTGTCGGCGACAGTGTACATTCAGTAATAACGTCTTTGTGATAATCCGGAAATGAAATCTGTTCTGTTATGTTTGTTTACATTACAGCCTTATAAAAACATGCCGTCGAACCTTTGACATGAACGTCACCATGAAGTCATCTTTAAAGTTATTTTTCATTAACATATGATTCATATTGATTGTTACACAGTGGAAAATTCAGTACTGAGAAAAATATAGAGAATATATAGCAAAAAGCATTGTGTTCTATGTCCTGTCATCCATCGTAACTAATCACACAGCACCAAAAGTGGTTGTGCACTCTGGTGCATAGCAGGCGCTCGCATGTCGACCTGATAATTAATTTTCATCTAATTATACAGTCATTCCATATTTCTATATCAAGGTGTACAGAATTAGTTATAGAATTACAAAGATAAACCAAAGCAGTGCGGAAATAACTATGCCTGTATTTTACATGAGAAGTGCACTAGTTCAAATCTCCATAGAGTCTGAATTAAAATATTCCTAACATGTATGATATGAATTATTTGTATTAAATATTAATTCTGCATAGTAGTATGAAGCATTCTTCTGTAAAATGTTATTGTAGAAATGGCCACGAAACGGGCCAGAAACAAAAATCAAAGGTGATAATAATAAATTATTATTATTATTATTATTATTATTATTATTATTATTATTATTATTATTATAAATCATGCAGTCTATATAATGTTATGCAGCATTTATCATATTAAGCGGAATTTTGTGATTTCATAAATAACATCATACTTCAATATTCTCGGGCCATTCCATAATAGGTAGAAATTTATATACTTCTTTTCTTAATTGCATATAGCCTTGGCATCTATGTGAAGTGATATTCATCCTCCATCAGAAAGGAAAAATTGGAATGGTGTACGATGTGGGCTCTTTAATCCCCCTGATTCAATATATAATGTAAGGGAATATATCTTCAGTTTAACAAAGCTGTTATACAGTTTGTCAACGTTACTATATACAAATAATCCCTATAGCAATATTTTGATGACAAATTTCTACAAAATCGGACTTTTGAATATTCTCAGATTCTAAAATGCATATGCTAGGCGTTATTAACAAACGGTAAGAAAACCTTTCGGTTCGCGACGGTTTGATTTTATCCATACTTTCCACATGCCATGGCCATGTAATAAATCCTAGAATAATGATGCAAATTTAATTTTAACTACGGTTATCTATGTCAGTAAGCATTCAGTTAGAACAACCGTTAAACAATATTTTCTTATTCCACCATCAGGAATGGGGGGAGACGACTGATGGCTTCATCATTGATGGCTGAAGGGCGATTCAGGACACTGTAATAAGTCTTCAACCGGTCCCATCGTTGAAGAATCCTCTCTTTGTAAGTAATTAGTGTGTTCCCATCTGCGCTGAGAAGGTTGGGTGGGTGGGGTGACCCAAAGGCCATATTTCCTAGTAGATTAACATTGTTAAATTATTGTGATGCATATCTGGCTTAAATAAGGTCGAATAATTTCAATAGTTTTTTTTACATCTTTATTTTAAAAAGAAAATATAAAATTCCATGTGTAGAAATGTTAATACAAATAAGCCAACGGCCATGCAACCAAAAAGGGACACAGAACGAGGTTCAACAAAGACAAGACAATGTGATACAATATTAACTTGCCATGTATAAAGATGTCCAGTAACAGTTATGCCTTAATTACTATCAGCCATGTTTGTGCTTTAGATCTGTGGCAATAAAATTATACCACCTCCATTTGTTGTTTGGAGGTGACCTTCATTAATAATCTGATATAAAGGAACAGGTATGATGTAGTTAATTAAGAGACGAGTGGTGATTTTGACCGAACCATATTTCTGGTCACACGCGCCAAAGCTTATACCATTAGAAATATGTTTAATGCAGTTGTATATACACTTCAACGATGTCCATGAAGATTAAATAAATAAATGAATCAATAAATAAATAAACAAATAAATAAATACATTCTTTTAAAAATCGCTATGAAAACTAGATAAGTTCAATCTCAGCTTATCGCACACTTGACATTATCTCATGTTGAAGTCGCAAAAATCTCATTAGATTCGTTTGTTGCTAGTAATTATATTCAACCCGTTGAAAAGCAGAATAACGTTATTATAGTAGATTATAATATGCAGTTCAAGCAATGAACTGTATAACCTCTTGATTACCATATGACTTGCTGCACAATAAAGAGTGCTCTTAAAACTTTATCGACTGCAGGAACAAACTTAGAGACCTAATACTGTTTTGTACCTTATATGTTTTCATCATGTTTTTATGTTTTCCAATTTCATGGTTTTTTGTTTTGTTTTTCTGTAGTGTAGTCAAATCATTGCAGATGTTGTATAGCACTTAGAGCTTCTAAAGATTAGGCGCTATACAAAGTCCTCATAAATATTATTATTATTATTATTATTATTATTATTATTATTATTATTATTATTATTATTATTATTATTATTATTGATACAAATTTGGAAATGTTAACCCAAGAGTAACATGGAACGTCATTGGGGTTGGGGGTAGGCAGCGTGGGTTGGGATAGGAGGCAGGGTAAATTGACACCCCCGAATTTGCATGTGCTGTATAATTGCTGGAGTCTATATGCGAAAATGAATAATCCCTAAAGTCCCCCCTTTCCCCCCCCCCACCACCAAACTCCTCCCACCCCAACAAAAAAAAAATTGAAATGACGTCCCTGAGGGGTAAATTGTGAAATTTTGACCCATTCATTTCGCCAAGTTTTGATAAACTTATTGAAGAAAATATTGTTTAACGGTTGTTCTAACTGAATGCTTACTGACATAGATAACCGCACTTAAAATTAAATTTGCATCATTATTCTAGGATTTATTACATGGCCATGGCATGTGGAAAGTATGGATAAAATCAAACCGTCGCGAACCGAAATGTTTTCTTACCGTTTGTCAAAAACTCCTAGCATATGCATTTTAGAATCCGAGAATATTCAAAAGTCCGATTTTGTAGAAATTTGTCATCAAAATATTGCTATAGGGATTATTTGTATATAGTAACGTTGACAAACTGTATAACAGCTTTGTTAAACTGAAGATATATTCCCTTACATTATATATTGAATCAGGGGGATTAAAGAGCCCACATCGTACACCATTCCAATTTTTCCTTTCTGCTGGAGGATGAATATCACTTTACATAGATGCCACGGCTATATGCAATTAAGAAAAGAAGTATATAAATTTCTACCTATTATGGAATGGCCCGAGAATATTGGAGTATGATGTTATTTATGAAATCACAAAATTCCGCTTAATATGATAAATACTGCATAACATTATATAGACTGCATGATTTATAATAATAATAATAATAATAATAATAATAATAATAATAATAATAATAATGATGATGATGATGATGATGATGATGATGATGATGATGATAATAATAATAATAATAATAATAATAATAATAATAATAATAATTTATTATTATCACCTTTGATTTTTGTTTCTGGCCCGTTTCGTGGCCATTTCTACAATAACATTTTACAGAAGAATGCTTCATACTACTATGCAGAATTAATATTTAATACAAATAATTCATATCATACATGTTAGGAATATTTTAATTCAGACTCTATGGAGATTTGAACTAGTGCACTTCTCATGTAAAATACAGGCATAGTTATTTCCGCACTGCTTTGGTTTATCTTTGTAATTCTATAACTAATTCTGTACACCTTGATATAGAAATATGGAATGACTGTATAATTAGATGAAAATTAATTATCAGGTCGACATGCGAGCGCCTGCTATGCACCAGAGTGCACAACCACTTTTGGTGCTGTGTGATTAGTTACGATGGATGACAGGACATAGAACACAATGCTTTTTGCTATATATTCTCTATATTTTTCTCAGTACTGAATTTTCCACTGTGTAACAATCAATATGAATCATATGTTAATGAAAAATAACTTTAAAGATGACTTCATGGTGACGTTCATGTCAAAGGTTCAACGGCATGTTTTTATAAGGCTGTAATGTAAACAAACATAACAGAACAGATTTCATTTCCGGATTATCACAAAGACGTTATTACTGAATGTACACTGTCGCCGACACACACACACACACACACACACACACACACACACACACACACACAACCGCACTATAAGCTCACATTTTAAAGAAAAAACAATTTTCTTTAAATTAATACCAAAAATGCATAAACCTAACGTAAATGTATGTATCACCACCAAAAGCAGACAGGAAAAATGCTCTAAAAGTAGACTGGAACTGCATTCGTCGGTACTAAACCGGAACTATTAAATGTGATCTGTTTCCATTTGGACGGGTCTCAGTAGAATACGAATTAAAATGTGTGTGTGTGTGTGTGTGTGTGTGTGTGTGTGTGTGTGTGTGTGTGTGTGTGTGTGTGTGTGACCATCTACATACATGCTATCATCAGTTTGTTACAAACTGAATTGTATCTGTGTATATAACTGCTGATGGCCTATCGGCTGAATGCAAGTTAAGATCTAGGATCTAATCTTATATTTCAGCAGATGATTGTCAACACTTCATCTAACTGCCGGAAACGCTTTTACAATGATCTAGGATAAATGACTATTTAAATTACCTGTCTGGTAATTGTTATTATTCAATTGTGGTCAATTGCCATTAATGTACACATATGAATTAGTCCCTCACTTAGGAGAGTTGTCTTCCTTCTATTCGTCTGACATTATTTTCTCTTTACCGCCGACGATACAATGGTTGATAATAATTCATTTCGATAAAAATCGTGAGTCACGACTAATTCAGAATAACCCATTTCCGGTACAATATTTGTAAAAGCAGTTTTTGCATGTCACATCAAGAGGACACTCACTCAACAAATAAAGCGGTTGACAAAAAAATGAAACATAAAAATGCAATGATCACAGAAACTGCCATTCTTAAAAAGTCTATTTATTACCTCAAGTTTTCCAATCGACCGCGTCCGATCAATGAAATTTTAAGTTGAAATCCCGTTTAATAATGGATGGCTTAAAATAGGTAGTTTTCATTCATTCTATGCTTCAGTTACTTTAGATCACGTCAACCTATATATGTCAACATTGTTACACATTCGACTCAGCCTGGAAGCACAAGCTAGCGGAAGTTTAAAAATAACATCAACTTTTATTTAACATAGACACATGTATAAAATTGAATAACATTAATACAAAATAACGTTTCAGGAAACGTTTCAGTAACCCTGCCAAAATGCTAACGCAACCACCGAACCATTGAACCATGTTACAACTATCTATCTATCTATCTATCTATCTATCTATCTATCTATCTATCTATCTATCTATCTATCTATCTGTCTGTCTGTCTGTCTGTCTGTCTGTCTGTCTGTCTGTCTATCGTCCGTCCGTCCGTCCATCCATCCATCCATCTACCTACCTACCTACCTACCGACTGACCCATCTATCTATCTACCTACCTACTTACCTACCTTACTATCTATCTATCTATCTATCTATCTATCTATCTATCTATCTATCTATCTATCTATCTATCTATCTATCTATCTATCTATCTATCTATCTATCTATGCAAACACATAGTAATTGATAAATAAATTTCATCTGTCACTGTATTACCCAACCTTTGACAAAAAGCGGTTCATTACGCACATTATGCTGTCCTATACTATAAAAACATTAAGCAATCGTCTAGGAGTAGGTCCTACTTTATGAAATCACTAAGTAATCGTCTAAGATTAGGTATAGGATTCGGTCCTTCTCTATAACATCATGATGAAACCATCTAAA
The DNA here is from genome assembly GCA_030141615.1 of Unio pictorum. Taxonomy (NCBI): domain Eukaryota; kingdom Metazoa; phylum Mollusca; class Bivalvia; order Unionida; family Unionidae; genus Unio; species Unio pictorum. Next base: position 2,071,210 of record JARLTB010000298.1, read on the forward strand.
ATTAGGTCCCACTTTATAAAATCAATATGCAATCATCTGCGATTAGGTATAGGATTAGGTCCTACTCTATGACATCATTATGCAATCGTCCAGGATAAGGTCCAATACCACAATATCATTATACATCATCTAGGATGATGTCCTACACTATAAAATCGATATGTAGTCATCTAGGATTAGGTATAGGATTATGTCCTACACTATAACATCATTATACAATCGTCTAGGAGTAGGTCATACTCTTTAAAATCAGTATGCAGTCGTCTAAGATTAAGTATATGATTAGGTCCTACTTAATACAATGATTATGCAATCGTCTAGAACTAGGTCTAGTATTAGGTCCTACTTCATACAATGTTTATGCAGTCGTCTAGGACTAGGTATAGGATTAGGTCCTACTTCATAACAATGTTTATGCAGTCGTCTAGGACTAGGCATAGGATTAGGTCCTACTTCATACAATGATTATGCAGTCGTCTAGGAATAGGTCTAGGATTAAGTCCTATTTTATGCAATGATTATGCCGTTGTGTAGGACTAGGTCAAGGATTAGGTCCTACTCCATGCAATGAATATGCAATCGTCTAGGACTAGGTATAGGATTAGGTCCTACTTCATACAATGATTATGCAATCGTCTAGGACTAAGTCTAGTTTTAGGTCCTACTTCATACAATGATTATGCAATCTTCTAGGAATAGGTCTAGGATTAAGTCCTATTTTATACAATGATTATGCCGTTGTGTAGGACTAGGTCAAGGATTAGGTCCTACTCCATGCAATGAATATGCAATCGTCTAGGACTAGGTATAGGATTAGGTCCTACTTCATACAATGATTATGCAATCGTCTAGGACTAAGTCTAGTTTTAGGTCCTACTTCATACAATGATTATGCAATCGTCTAGGAATAGGTCTAGGATTAAGTCCTATTTTATACAATGATTAAGCCGTTGTGTAGGACTAGGTCAAGGATTAGGTCCTACTTCATACAATGATTATGCAATCGTCTAGGACTAAGTCTAGTTTTAGGTCCTACTTCATACAATGATTATGCAATCGTCTAGGAATAGGTCTAGGATTAAGTCCTATTTTACACAATGATTATGCCGTTGTGTAGGACTAGGTCAAGGATTAGGTCCTACTCCATGCAATGAATATGCAATCGTCTAGGACTAGGTATAGGATTAGGTCCTACTTCATACAATGATTATGCAATCGTCTAGGACTAAGTCTAGTTTTAGGTCCTACTTCATACAATGATTATGCAATCGTCTAGGAATAGGTCTAGGAT
>JARLTB010000298.1:2077500-2127500 GCA_030141615.1 Unio pictorum
ATATCCCCTAACTAGTTTTCCAATCTGGAGAATTTTTCTTCAAACTTATCATTCATTATTGCTATCTGCACAAATATTGTGCTCATTCTATCAGCATCTTCATCAGTACTTTGGAAAGGCGTTATCATTGACCGGAGCTTTCGGACTTTGTGATATACAATCACTGCGAATGGAGTTTAAACGCTGGGATGATCTTGTTTCATAATTATGTTTCAATGCCCATTTAGATATACGTGCTTTCATGTCACTGTAATTATTTTCTCCTTCAATGAAATGGAATATAATATAAATATCTTCCGATAACTTATCCTCCACAGAAGCACTATTTCTTCTAGGTAAACGTTCTACTTATCGACCATCAGGACAATCATATATCTTCTTTTTGCTAGATCAAAGAGAGCTTGCCTAGAATCCCTGAGACCTTTGACATCAAGTGTTGATTTCAATCTTTTTTTGAAGGCGCTTCTATTAAAAGTTCCAAAGTTGGTTTTTGATTTGCATGTATATGCCTTCATTAATTTCGTCTACTTCTGAATCATGTTCTGCTTGCGATGTTTGTGAAACAAATAGAGCATCATCATCATTGGTATCATCTTTGGTATCAGCATCAGTGACACTTTCAATGTTTCTCACATTCCCCTTTGGTTTCCCCATATCATCTATCTCTGATAATTTTAATTCCGGCCTTGAATTGGTGTTTTCCTCATTTTCATAATCTAACATGTCTTGAGCAACATCAAAACTATTTTGAGAATTTCTCTCAATGTCCACATCATCTTCATGCACGTGTACTGTTACTTGTTGAGATATGGAAAGAATGACGGGTACCGCATCAATATATTAAGGTATTTGAACGGGTCTTTAATATCAGCCGTGATCAATTACGTAGGACAGTGAAGACCGGGAGAGGGGAGGCAGATCAGTGTATCCTAGGGCATACAATTGATATCATATCCTACTGCTGCAACAAGTAAAGGCAGCATGCCGTTAAGGACTGTATAAAGTATCGTCCGATATTACCACTAAGATAGCTGGGGTAAATGGTGAGACGGAGACCGTGCTGTATGATACCTGATGTAGTTATCCGGTCTTGGTAGATATCGCAGTAAAGTTAGTGAACTAACTGTTTTCTAACTGTATTAATTTGTATCTGTGTTTCTTTTTGTTTACGCCAGGCTAACAAAGACAGAAGAACCAATCAAAGAAGAATAGCGATGCATAAATAGCTAAGTCGACATCTTATAATTTTTAAGTTTTAAAATAAAACAGCTGATAAGATTTAAAATGACATTGGTTCAAGTTAGATAATGAATATTTAGAAATCAGTTGTCAAAGTTTCTAAAAATATATTAAAAGAGAAAAGGTGATTTATGCTTTGATGGCCCAGTCTTTAGTAATGTAAATATTTGTATCATTACCAAATACACATTGATGTGTATAACAAACTAATCACATTTACACAGCTTTTAAAAAGTAAAATTCGTCGCTTTTCAATGCATTATATTTAATCACATAAAGGACAAGTGATACTCAATTATTGTTACTTTTCAAGCGATATGATAAATGTTTCGCTTTGTTTAAAACAAATAACTACATACTTCTGCGATATTTGACGCAAATGACAGCACTGACTGATCGTAACACGCAATGAGGGCAACCCTCTCAAGCTGTAAAGTGTTCGCATTCAACAGCAGACATAAATTAAACGAATCCGATTTAAGTAAAAGTCATCTTTAACGTATCAGGGTAGTGAAAAAGAAGTAAAACTAGAGAGCTATGGTTCTAAATATATAATTAAAATTAGTGATGTATTCCTTTACCTCTCAAACGTTATTTAAAACTATTCCTGGAAATACGACACTTTCTGGACCGGAGTTGCTCCGGAAACATATGATATCTGATATCAACCATTTTAGGCCAGAAAACCAGTCTGTGAAAAGTTTGTCACGGAAAGGCACAGCCACATTCTTTTTTCACTAATAATCAACTGCATAATTTCATATTCAACAAACGACATTGATATCTTCTGAACCTATAAATTAGATAACAACTGATAAATACGTTTATAAACTAATTTTTTTCGATGATAATTTATTACAGGATAATATCTGTGTTTGATCAGCTAGCTATGACAAGTGTTTTGGAAAGACAAATGGAAAAGGTGCATGATAAAGTCCAAATGGTGAAAAATTTAAATAATACCTAATACCTTGTTACTACTATAGGAACCCCAGAAACCAAAACCTGAAATAATTTACATATATTGTATTTCTACTATCAATACAAATAAAACTTTTTGTGAAGACACAACAAAAATCGCACTGTAATTAAAAAGATAATACGTAAAAGTAGTATTGAAAGGTTCAGAATATCAGTACATCATACAACAGTCTTCTTCTTCTTCTTCTTCTTCTTCTTCTTCTTCTTCTTCTTCTTCTTCTTCTAGCAGGAGGTCGCGGGTTGGAACCATGGCCAAGTCGTACCAAAGACTTATAAAAATGGTACAAATAACTGCTTCGTTAGGCACTTATCATTAAAAGGTTAGTGTTAGGACTAGTCGGCATGGTGTCAGAATAATATGAATGGGTGAGACATTATGCTACATGTTTGCGTTATGATGCCCCAGTGCTAGATATATTTATAAACTGCCATACTGCTACGTTAAAACTCATAATCAAACAAACATTTCTTTTGCTTGTTCTTCTTGTTCTTCGTTTTCTCCTGTTTGTTCTTGATCTTGTTCTCTTTCTCCTCTTCCTTCTTCTTCTTCTTCTTCTTCTTCTTCTTCTTCTTCTTCTTCTTCTTCTTCTTCATTATTATTATTATTATTATTATTATTATTATTATTATTATTATTATTATTGAATATTGCGTCAATACATCAGCATGTAAGTAATCACAATACAGTTAAACACAATTTCACACTTTGATTATTTAATTATTAAAACAAATTTTTATATTCACATTTCGGTACTCTATTCATACGCTGAAATATTGCACTTCCAAACGCGTGGCGGCTTTAAAAATGCCCCTTAGTGAATACGGGATGGAGTAAATACATTACTAAGAATTGGATCATTGTTGCAGGCAGTATTTTGCAGAATTGATGATGTGCTCCTTCCTTCTAGAAGTCTGTCACGACTACAGACTTGTGCACCGGTACGTTATTTATCGAGTAGATGTATACTTCGGGTACAGGGGATTGGTGAATGGTGTTTTACAGATTTTGTGAAAACATTGGAGGAAAATAAATATCGAGTAACACAAGCAATGCCAGGCATGGATACATGGATGACAGGGACTTTTGCATTAAACATTATGCATAGAAAACTCAATTGAGAGTCCAACGACGTCGAACGAGTTGTCGTTTCTAATTGTTTCCTTCAATGCAAACTTTATTGTTTTCTCTTGATTCCAGTTTACAAAAATTAAAAACATGTTTCAGCACATGCGACAATCTCATTTTAGTTTCATTAATCTCTCTTTTTATAGTTCGCAAGTATCTGTTTGGCTATTTCAAAGCGAATTTATTTGTGAACGGACATTAATGTCTTTGTGATCAACATCTTACATAAACCGTTATGAGCTTCACATGACTTATTGTTTGTTGTTGGCTTGACATAACATGTGAAGATTTAGGAAGGCGGATGTCCACGTCAATTACAGGCATGCTTTGCGGCTGACGAGCCCAATACGTGACAGGCACGTCCGTCTACAGAGGCTGCAGGGGAATGTCTGGGTTGTGGTGAGAGCTGCCAATGGTGATCGGTTCTTTTCTTAACCATCTTTTTTATTCCGAGCTGGTTCATTTGTTTTGTTCAAAAGTGGCAGTATCCCATTGACTTGTACGTCGCCAGCTTTTACGGTCGGCCGCTTATGTTGCCTATTGGCTGTGGCTGATGCCATAGGTGGAGAGAAACATTTTTTTTAAAATCTGTATGTTTATTTCGAGGTGCTACTCTATCACGGTTGCCAGTGGACAACTCACCATACAGTGCGATCTTTAACAGGCGATGGTCCTCCATCCTGGACCGATTTCATCATCTGACTCAGTGTAATAGATGCGGATAGTAACACGCTGATCACAGCCATAGAGAAAATAGTCACAAGGTGGTAATGAGCACTCAAACTATGACCGGAACCGCCAAACATCCATCATTAATAAAGTCATTGATCGGCTGCTCCATGTATATGCCGATGAATCATTGAATGACCCACCAACAACGTCTGCTCGGTAGTGGCAAGGCTCCTGGTTCATGCGGTACAAATCTGACTGAAAAGCTCCGTCAATTGTTTCACCTCATGTAAAAGAAGAAGAAGAAAGAAAAAACCCGATACCACATGAATTCAAGGATGATACTATTATACACCCTGTATAATTGGTATTTTTTTTTTGTATTCATATCATCATAGATGTTGTAAAGCGTTTAGAGCTTCTAAAGATTAGGCGCTATACAAAGGTCTCATTATTATAATTATTATTATTATTATTATTATTATTATTATTATTATTATTATTATTATTATTATTATTATTAATTGTATTATTATTATTATTATTATTATTATTATTATTATTATTATTATTATTATTATATGCACATCGTAAATCTTGAGGCATTGAAAACACTCTCTCTCTCTCTCATGCATATCATCACCACCACCACCACCACCATCATCATCATCATCATCATCATCATCATCATCAGTATTTTGACCTAGTGTTGTCGTCGAGGCACTGTGCTACTGAACATCTGACCAGTTCCATCCACTTGTCTCGATCATGTGCAAATGCCTTTGTCTACCTAAAACGTTTCCAGGTCTATTCCTTGATGTTGTCAGTCCAGTTTTTTTTTTCTTCCTCTGTCTGCCACTCAGGGCCCCGAGTGGCAGAGTGGTCTAAAGCGCTTTCCGTTACGGATCACTGCCATCTCACATTTGTCTGCGTGTGTTCGAGTCTAAGATTCGGCTAATGTAGTTATGCCAATAGCTTCTCGTGGGTCAGTGGTTCTTTTCGGGGTCTTCCCGGGTTTTTCCTCCACCAATATTACTGGCCGCCATGTATAGCCTATCGTGTGCTGAAAAATGGCGTTAAACCCTACAACAAAAACAAGAACAACAAATGTCTGCTACTCCTTCTGCTACACTGGACGCTGCCTTGCAGTACTGCTGTGGACACTGTTGGATACTCTAATGCATATAAAAGATGACAACTTATAAGCTCAGTTAGGAACATGCCCGTCTTCTTCCAACACACCTGTTTGTTTTCTTCATGCACACCTGTTGTATTTAAAGCAAAACTTTTGATCATTATGTTGTTTTTTTTAAAATAAAAAAAATACATACACAAGGGACGTCGACGATCTAAAATTGATCGACGGAGTTGCTTTATTCGTTCCGTGCTTGGATTAAAACAATTTCACATCCTTAACTTTCATAAGGCCCACCTGTACAACCACCAGATGAATATCTTATTTGCCATGCCTCACTAACAGTAACAGTTCTACCTTTGTTGTATTGTACGGGCAGAACGATTCTGAACAGATAAGGATTCTTGTTTAAATTCTTTGATAAGATACTTGTGTTCAATATTTTGCGAATGATCATCATCAGCTTACTGCATTTTAACAATAACATCCAGACAGAACTATCTCCATTCTGTGGTGTGTGTGTGTGTGTATGTCTCTGTGTGTGTGTGTGTGTGTGTGTGTTTGCGTGCGTGCGTGTGTGCGTATGTGTGTGTGGTGCTTTTGTGTTCAAAATATGCACTTCGTTCATATAAAACGTCAACAACTTTTGTCACAAAGATACAAATGTATATTTTGTACCTTTCTGGATTTTCAAAACTTGATTGTGGCCCAGGGGCATATATGTTTTAGCTCTCATCACCAATGATTGTCACGCATTTTGCGGGCCATCGAGTTTTGCGGGCCATCAAGGCCACAACGGGTAATCACTTTGCGATCTCAGAACTTTATTACACAAAATCGATCGAGCCAGTCAAACGATGCTTTACAGTCTGTAATGTGCAAGCACAGCTCTGCATTACTAGCAATCGAGTTCTCCACGACGCAAAACTGTCTTGTACGGCAATATGCCCCAAAACGTAATAACGTTCGTAGCATCGAAACTGGAAGGTGCGTAATCGCACATTGGAACTTGATTCCAATGACGCTTTTGAATAAAGACCATAGTAGCACGTTGCATGATGGGATTAGTTGGAGCTGTTAGTGTCTGTGTGAGAAACAACGCGATTGTAATGCATCACATCACTACGTTTTAATACATACCAAGAAGAACATCAACTGTCAAACGATTTAATTTTAAAAAAAACTTTTTTTAATGCTGTTAAACAAATGAGATGAGAAGGTTTGGTACAAAACATAATGTATGTGCCCAATAAATTCCTAAAGTAGGAGAACTTAACCTTTGACTCGGTAGCCATGTAGAAACCGTTTTCTAAAGTATTGCAATGACAAACCTGTCTTATACGTTATGAAATAGGTCATTGTACAAACACATCCAATTAGAATCTCGCATTAATCTTATTGTAAGTATTGAGAAAAAGATCAGATAATGCAGACTAATGTCCCTACATGGATTAGACTAAAAAACGCTATCAGTTCAAAGAAATAAAACGGGTTTATAGCAAGTTTTATTAAGTACATGGACACGACGGAATTAATATATTAAATACAATATATAGCAACCATTATCAAGATAATTTCTGGAATTACGTTGAATATAATCCTTATTTACCTCCGCAGTTTGACCATTATAAACGGAAATGGATGTCAGTCTCCATAACAACTTATCCCTTCTCATGCAGGCCTTTTATTCATGGCGTAAAAACTAAGTCGACCATTAAGACCTGGGACAGGCCTTACGATGATGATCATACTGTGAAGGTCTTGTGCTTTTTGTTTGTCCCCTTAATAGGCTGACCATTAACAATTGGCTTGGGGAATCATCCCAAGGTCACCTTACAACCTAACATAATCTAGGGACAGTAAATATAGTGTAGGAAACACACACACACACACACACACACACACACATATATATATATATATATATATATATATATATATATATATATATATATATATATATATATATATATATATATATATATATATATATATATATATATATATTACGCAATCTCTATCTAGATACTTACCAATACACAACAACTAGGTGACACACGTGTATCTGAATTAAACACATCATTCTTAGTTACTGTAGAAAAGCAGTTCCCATTGTACCTAATTCAACAGAAATGCTTTTTTTCCCAATTTGTTTGCAGCATTTTTTGTTTACAGGGCATGGAACGTTGAATAGAATTAGGTTGATATCATTAGCATGTGTCTTGTTATTGTATACTTGAAATACTGGAACGTATTGGTAAAAGATTTCCCTTCATGCCATGTTACGCTTGATTGTATGTGACTACAAAATGAATACCTTCATTAGCAAAACTAGCACTTAAGAATATAAACGGTATTACATTGTGGACATGGAAATTCATTTTCGCTGAAGAGATCTGGCACAACGGCATTGGGATATATAGGATGTTGATTACTCTGACCTCTTTGACAGAAACGATCAACCCGCATTGATAAAATTGATGAATCGGACTTTGTCTTCAACTAAGGTGCAATAGCTTACAAAATGTCAAAAATATAAGTTACGCTAATTTAATTTAGGTTAACCCAGTAACATACATACATACATACATACATACATACATACATACATACATACATACATACATACATACATACATACATACATACATACATGCATGCATGCATGCATGCATGCATGCATGCATGCATGCATGCATGCTCCCGTGTTCATATAGGTGACGCCTTTAAGAAGGTAGGGTAATGTAGTCGACCGTAATCACTGGCATCTGTTGGGTTGAGCTTATGTCAACGTTCTGTTTTTGAAAAAAAAATTGATCGAATTCAGACTTTTTTTATCGAACAGTTGGAACGAGTTTGATTATGTAAATATGTCAGATTTTCCTTAGGGCCGGACAACGTCACGCTTTATCCTGGTCATCGATAATTTCTACTTTTTTGATACATTGTTGTGCTAAATAAAACAAAGACACAAACATTTTGTATATGTATGTAGTTACATTTTACAAGACATATGTCGTTAACTTACAGTCGAAAGAAGAATTCCTAGTGTCCATTCCGATTCCATTCCACTTACATTTCATCACTGGCTTCTCACCTCTGTCTGCGTGGGTTTGAAACTCAAGCGTGGATACCTAATGAAAGTTGCCATTAGATTATCTTGGGTCAGTGGTTCTTACTGGCGTTTTCCCTTGTTCTTCTTCCACTGGTTATCCTGGCCTCCATGTATATAAATCATGTCCTGAAAATTGGCGCTAAACCCCATAAAAATCACATTATCATCAAATTTCATTTCTATGGAGCTAATCATAATCTTTGCAAAAATACCATACTGTTTTTGATTCATGTTACACTTCAGGATACTGTTGTTCAAATCAATTTACATTTTTCTCCACTTTTATAATGTAATATGTTTTTACTACAGTATTTATTGAAATAAGAATGTTATCCTTGTTTATAATTATTTTAATCCTCAAAACAAATTAACGGCTTGTCAGGAAACTAACGACTTGTTACCTGTAGGTACCTCAGGTGGTCTCCATTTTCTCATAAGGACCCAATTTTGAAAACAACAACAAACAAACAGGTATATTGTAGTTTAGGTTTCACTAATAAAAGGAGATCTCAGGGTCTTTTCGCTCTTTGATGACAAGTGATTGTCGTTTGTCACACTGGTTAGGAAACGTTAATAAGTAGTTAAAATAGGATCGCTGTGATTATTGCCCTCTGATTCATCTAAACGAGAAGTAAATGCAACCTCATCACAAACGTGACCAATACATGTATCAGCTAAAGGAATACGTTTCTGATCAACATCATCGTCAAGGGCTTTCCTTACCACATCTCTAGTAACTCCACAAGCTGGGTGTATGGTTTTCGTTTTCAATAGTATCGACTTTCGGATCCAAACAAGACTTGTCAGTTACAAGTGGATTAACCACAATCTTATCTCCTGATCGTTGTATAGTAATAAATGAATACCCTCGATGGGTAAAGACAACACTATTCCAGTTGTCGCTGATCATGAGACTTAATCTGATGACAAATTTACACAATGGAGAGGAAAGTTAACAATGCCGTACTCTCCTTGAATAAAACTAGGTCATTAGAAGGAGACTTCTCAGAGAAAGGCAAATTACTTGATAATAAAAAAAACTCTGAGAAGTTTCGAAGTCCCTTAAAACGTAAATAGGGATAGGTTTGGCAGAATCACTAACAAGTGATATAAACCCGTTCGACATAAAATCAGACTGGTGTTTGTTTAACTCAACAAATATATTGCTTTCAATACATGACTGTGACATTGACCTCTTAGAAATAAGAGTATTTGGAATAGGTATGTTTTGATTATTTTGCTTATGTTTCAGTTTGTAGCAACCATAAATAACGTTTACTTTTTTCGTGCAATAGGTTAACGTAGGAAGAGATCAGGATCTATGATCAATCTAAGAAATATGATTCTTAAAAGGTGTGCCAGTTAGAAATTTGAAAGTGCTCGTATTAGGCTGATATAGTTTGAACAGTTTTACTATATAAGACTGCTGAGTGGAAGACCTACTGACACAATAATCTTAATGACCTAACGAATACTGATTAGCATTACGAGCAACATTTATGCAGTATTTAACTAGTGCTCATCATTTAAAGGTCACTATCAACACATGTTTAGCAAACACCTTAATTTATCCATCTATATGCATCAATTCTTCAAGCAGAAGCTCTTTTGCCTCAACTTCAATGTTTTCCGTAGAAAAAGCAAAATACGTTATGTAACCATTAACGTGTAAGCTTCAGAAACATAATATTGTCTGGCTAGCTAAAGCAAATCATTTTTCAAGAACTCGAACCATTCCTAAAGACGATTTATAATAAATTCTTTCACTTTAGATGACATTCTAACAGCTTGTTGCTTTCACTAATGACTTAAAAAATGTGAAATAATACGTGGGACAAAGTATTCCGAAATAGTTTTGAGACATTCGTATCCAAGGACAAGCGCCCAATTTTATACTATGACTCCATGGTCTTAAATTAAATAGTAGAACATAGTGATAACCAGTATTTTTGGTAAAATTCAAAAAATAATTTATCTCCCAGGAACAAAACATGGAAATGAAAATAACTTGCGTTATAGTAATTAAATAACAAATAATAAAAGACTACAGAAAGAAGTCCTGTTGATTAAACTTCTAAATTAACTGCCTGTGATGGCTCATGTAGTGGTGATAAGCCAAAAGTATTATGTGGATCACAAAAATACAGTCCTAGAATACATCCTTATTTGAAAGATCTCTATTAATTCAAGTCTCTATTTTCAACAACAAAAATTGATAAGCAACCGTCCCATAAGATATACCACCACCTGTTAGTAATCTATCACTACTGAGAAGACATAAAAAGCGTGCATATTAACCTCGCTAAAAAATTAGTGTGAAGAAATATGAAATCTTCCTTACTGCGACACACCATGAAAAGATTAGCGAGGAAGCAATTGCTGGGTTTCTTGGAGCTTGATAGAACTGAGACATGACCTTTACAATGATTATTATTTTTCCGAAAACACACACACACACACACACACACACACACACACACACACACACACACACACACACATATATATATATATATATATATATATATATATATATATATATATATATATATATATATATATATATATATATATATATATATATATATATATATATATATGATGGAAGTGCCCCTATGAGAGATGTCGCGGTTAATGGTCGTGTAGCTTCCGTAGTGGCTATGTAGCTCTACACGTCCTTACTTCACTTGCTCCACTTGAAAGTTGAGTCAGGTGCGTGTTGGATCTGCTTTTCCTTTCTCCGAGATCGCATTTCGTCCGCTGGCATGCGTAGCTTGTCCTCTCCGGCTTTTAAACCAGTGATCAGAGCGTGTCGCCAGCTGCGGCTGTCTAGAACAAACTCTTTCCAGGTATTGACATCGATGTCAATGGCTTTCCTGTCGCGCTCTCTGACATCTTTGATCGATCGATCTTTTTGCCATAGGAATGTTCCGAATAAAGGTCTTTTGGGATCCATCCATCCAACGTACATAGAAACCATCTGATGCGACGTTGGCGGAGGAGTGTGTCTATGCTGAGAATATTGGCACGTTTCAGCACTTCTTTGATTGTTACTCGATCACACCAAGTCGATGATATCTCATGTAAAACAAAACAAAAAGAGCGCTTAGCACGCTGGCACGGTACGCAGTGATCTATGTGTTCAGGGTCAACATAATGTTTTTCCACTGTCTCTGTGACAACCTAGAAAAGGTGTTCATGAAGTTCCAATCAGCCTGTTGAGCTTAGAGTTCAGCGATATGTTCTTGGTGATGGTAGAGCCCAGGTACGTGAACTGACTGATTACCTCATGTTCGCAGTTGTTGATGATGATGTTTGCTTGATCCGCTTTCTGAACCATCACCTATGTTTTCTTTAGGCTGTATGTGAGCCCAAACTCACCGCATGCTTTACCAAAGTGGTTCATCATGTGCTGTAATTCACCTTCTATTGAGTGACTAGCATCGTCTGGTGGTTTCTTCACGGACTTGCTCTTTATCTTTAGTCGTGCCAGTTTTAACAGTTTTCCTTCTGATCGCGTATGCAGGTAGATCCCTTCTGTGGATGCCTCAACGGCATGCTTGAGCAGAACAGCGAATAAGATGCCGAAGAGTGTGGAAGTTTGAACGCAACCATCTTTCACTATTCTGCAAATGTTTAAGGGTTCGTACGTTGATCTATCGTACTGCACTGTGCCTTTCATGTCATCGTGGAAGGACCGAATAATGCTTAGCAGCTTTCGATGGTATCCAATCTTCGCCAGGATTGTGAAGAGTCCGTCTCTTCTAATCATATCGAACGCCTTGGTGAGATCTATAAAGGCGAGCAAGAAGAGTTTGTGTTGTTTTCTGTATTTCTCTTGTAATTGCCTGACTTATATCATATCGATTGTGAACCTCTCTGCGCGGAACCAGCACTGCAACGCTGGATACACTCTAACAACAGGCGTCTGCAGTCTGTTCAAGATGACGCGTTTAAAGACTTTACCAACGATGCTGATAATGGATATATACCTATAGTTGTTGCAGTCACTTCTGTCGCTTTAGGGTTTGTACAGGGTTATGATATTGGCGTCTGTGTTATCCTGATGCACTGCACCCTGGTCTGTGGCTGTGCTTTACAGAGTCTCTCTGATGTGATACGATCTCTCTTTGGCACTGCCGCTGGGAGGTTCCGGGTCAAATGTCTTGGAGATGACGTATATGAATTCCACAGCCTTGTCTAGATATGACATCTTGCTCACGTCAATGCATGGTTTACCCTTTTGCCTAGAGCGGTGTACATTTGGCTGAAGCTTCATTTTGCAGCACACCAAAAGGTGGTCTGTGTTGATGTCAGCGCTGTTGAATGTACTGATAAGAAGCTCAACCTTCATCGTAGACCGCTCTAAATGATCAAGTGCAGTTGCTGCCAGTGTTTGGAACGCTAATTCCACAAAGACACTTTAAGCTGTGTCGTTTGTCTGACAGAATGAATTGTTGATGCCGAGGTCGTGGCAAGAGCACATCTCTGCGAGTCGCTGATCGTTCTCATTCATCTTCCAAAAGCCAACCTTGCCAAGAAAGGAAGACCAGTAGTCATGGTCAGCACACACCATAGCGTTGAAGTCACCCAGTAATATCAAGTTCTCTTCCTTGGGAATGTTGCCGATGAGCGAGATTTATTCGTCGTAGATCTGCGATGGTCATTAGTGTGGGAGCGTAAACGCTGATCATGTTGATAGACACGGTTGTGGTGTGGAGGCAGGGGGATGGCAGTCTTCTGTTTCCTTTTTTGCAGAGTTATATCATCCCCATAAGACAGTTCCTGACGGCAATATAACACCAAACTATCTGGCTTCGTCAGCACTCTTTACTTGCCAGAAAGGTTGAAGAATGCGAAGATCTCTTCTCTGAGGCAACCAGGTAGCCATGTCTGGTGTAGTGCGACGATGTTTACCTGGAGTCTTGAACGTTCGTCGTTGATGACTGTAGTTATGCGAACTTTGCTTACTGCCTGGAGATAATCGGAGAGTCCAGTAAGCTTGTTCTGTATATTCCAGTTACCTACCTTGAGAATTGGTAGGTTTCCTTGTTCGTTTTCGTTTGTTATTTCTTGGGCCAATAGATGCAGTCCGCGTTGTCAGGTACTCGCCATATGCAGCAAATATGGCAGATGACCTCTGGCGGCACGGCACCTTATTGTTTTCGGGCTGCCAAGCTGATGGATCCAAGCAAAAGGACAGGCCGATACATCATGGTATTGGGGGCGTCACAGGAGTTGCTGAGATGACACCGAAACCAATGCCAAGTCGTCCATGTATGTATGTATATATGTATGTATGTATGTATGTATGTATGTATGTATGTATGTATGTATGTATGTATGTATGTATGTATGTATGTATGTATGTATGTATGTATGTATGTATGTATGTATGTATGTATGTGATTTGATATATATTGATAATTGACTAGAGATGATGGGGCTTTTTTTCAGAAAATCGGTTGACCGAGTTATACCTCGGTAAACAAGTAATGTTTACCTAGATACTGCCCTTAATTAAAGGTTAGTGGAAAACACGTAAAAAAAATTTTACTTTGATTTTAAAATAATTGGTTGTTGTCATGGCCAAGATGGGACTAGTGAATTAGTTAGCAACTTTGCATTCATTCCTCAAGTAAATATGTTTGGGTCTCGTCAGGGTCATGTTAAGAGTACGTGTTATAAACTATCATGTGACTCTTTCCCTGTTTCGTGATTTTGCATTTTAAGGATCGTTTGTAACAGCGTGATAGAATACGATATAATCTTTGTATTTGTGAAATATAGTTATTTACAATATACGTTATGTCATTTTCTTTTGTTGTACCCAGTTTTTGAATCCATGTAAAAGAAATCATTCCTTTGGATTTTAAAGGATCAATTCGTATCTCTGGGAATATTTTATGTGCTTATATGTACCTTTTGGAGAAAGACAGTTTATCAAAATATTTTCGTTCGGATTTCCAATACCAAACGGATAAATCTTTTGATTTACAAAGAACTATAGATAACAGGAAAAAAACAGTCTTCAGTATACATCATCGTCTTCCATCTTGGATTTTCCAAACTCGAACTTAACTCTATTGAACATTTCATTGCTAGGACTTATGGAAATTTTAATCGTTGATTATTCTTGAAATTTTTTAAAATTTGATTCTTTATACTGTTAGTTCTTTTTCTATTTGTACAATCATTTTCCAAGCAAATACATTGTTTGTTAAATTTAAAAAAGCTTGCTGTTTTCACTGTTTTTGTTACCGTTTATTTGAGCACTAAGAACAACTTTGTATCTTACTATTGATACCAATTTAAAAACTTCACTTGTCTGCTGGACTTCATCGATTATAATCCTAATTTTCAAGATACAACAGCCCTTGGCAAATGATACCGATTGCCTCTCTTGTGAACAAATCCTACATAATTAACGAATTTACAATCATTTTGGGGATGATAAATTTATAATGCGCTTTTTAAACTTTAGGAGATTGAATCATCTTGGTTGTAGTTGAATCAAATAACTTTCGTTTGCAGTCAGTACAAATATATGTAAAATGTAAAATATGTTTATTCTCGGGGATTTGTAGATGGGAAAAACTCGTCCAATAAATAAAGACATCGCCTAGTGTGCAAATCTGTTCAAATTACAGCATATAGGCTACGGATGGTAATGTTCACTAAGGTCAATTAATATCACACAAATTGGAAAGAGACATTGCAGAAATACTATTAAAAAAACGCACAAAACTACCATTGCATCTTCAATATCAAATTGCCTTAAAATGCGTAAAAAGCAAGAATAGCGAATGCTTTAAAATGCGTAGAAATTAAGAATAGCGAATGTTCTAAAATGCGTAGAAATTAAGAATAGCGAATGCCTTAAAATGCGTAGAAATTAAGAGTAACGAATGCTTTAAAATGCGTAGAAATTAAGAATGGCCAATGCCTTAAAATGCGTAGAAATTAAGAATAGCAAATGCCTTAAAATGCGTAGAAATTAATAGTAACGAAAGCTTTAAAATGCGTCGAAATTAGGAATAGCGAATGCCTTAAAATGCGTAGAAATTAATAGCGAATGCCTTAAAATGCGTAGAAATTAAGAGTAACGAATGCTTTAAAATGCGTAGAAATTAAGAATAACGAATGCTCTAAAATGCATAGAAATTAAGAATACCGAATGCCTTAAAATGCGTAGAAATTAAGAATAGCGAATGCCTTAAAATGCGTAGAAAGTAAGAGTAACGAATGCTTTATAATGCGTAGAAATTAAGAATTGCTAATGCTGTAAAATGCGTAGAAATTAAGAATAGAGACTGCCTTAAAATGCGTAGAAATTAAGGGCTGGAAACAAAAATAAATGACCTGGTTTAATTAATATCAACTTATATATTTAAAAATAGATAATAAAAGGCTCATAACGCAACTAACATGACTCGCTCAGACACTCTACCCCTATATTGTTATATAAAAACTGACATGACCTGGTCTGACAGTCTACATTTTATTACTCTATAAAAACTGACATGACATGGTCTGATAATATACCCTTATATTGTTATATAAAAACTGACTTGACCCGGTCTGACAGTCTACATTTTATTACTCTATAAAAACTGACTTGACCTGGTCTAATACTCTACAATCTACATTTTATTACTCTTTAAAAACTGACTTGACCCGGCCTGATATTCTACATTTTATTACTCTATAAAGACTGACATGACCTGGTCTGACACTACATTTTATTACTCTATAAGACTGACATGACCTGGCCTAATACTCTACATGTTATTACTCTATAAGACTGACATGACCCGGTCTGACACTCTACATGTTATTACTCTACAAGACTGACATGACCTGGTCTAATACTCTACATTTTATTACTCTATAAGACTGACATGACCCGGTCTGACACTCTACATGTTATTACTCTACAAGACTGACATGACCTGGTCTAATACTCTACATTTTATTACTGTTGCTAAGAATCGACGACTCATGGCTAGCGAAGATCGAACTATGTATTGTTACGTGTTTAGGCTCTAATAAACAGTAACACAGAAAAATTGAAAACAACAAACTTTGCAAAATTTAATAAATAATGTAACTCCCTGAAAAACAATGCAAAAATGATGAAATAAGAACTTACAGTTGTAAGCATCAAGTCCAAACATAATCCAAGAATTATCCACGAATTAAATTTTCAAAGACCTAGTCATGAAATGTTCTAATGAATTCAAGTTTGAGTCCTGTTGAAAAATTCAAGATGGAATTACGTATGATGTATCATGTACTATGCTGTATCTAGAGTAGATTGTAGAAACACAAAAAGATAACACTCTAGTGTTAGAAATCAAATTACAATGTTCAAGAAAAGTCTTTACCCAAGAATTATGTATGATCACAAATTAATCTTTTAAAATCCAAATAATCTGAAGAAAATTTAGCATTTAACTCGAAAACTGGTTACAACATAAGAAACCGACTTGACATCAATAGTTGTAAGCCTGACTAAGATTATTTATTTAAAACACAGGTTATCCAGTTATTGTAAACGCAAAATAGGTACCCGTATGAAGGTCATGTAATCACGTTTATAGCACTTACCCCTAACATGACCCTGACGAAACCATTCATTTTACTCAAGAAAAAAAAATAATTTAAAAAATAATTGTTTACTTCACTAAATCTATATACAAGTCTAGGGTCACGTATCCAATACAGACTCTGTCGCGCTTTGACTATTCTCACAATAAATATAACGCAATAAATATAAATAAAAAGGAACTTGTTAATTGACTTCCGAATTTTGAATTTAGGTCAGGATCTAGGTCAGCCTTAGGTGTTTACGAAAACAGAGTCAGGCAAACTGATTTTCTTAAAATTAATATCTCTAGTATAACAAAAATACATTACAATACCTTGTAATGAAAAATAAAAGAAATTAAAACTAACAAACAAACAATCACCGTAAATCTAATATAAATTAAAACAGATATGAGTAACAGTATTCGGTCAGTGAAGAGGTTAATGAAAAAAATACTTCGAGCTACCTAAACGTAAATGTTTTGTTGATGCAATCTGCTGAAATGACGACAGAAAGTAAATAAATCGAAAATATAAGGATTAAATGGGAACGTGATAATGATTGGGTATTTATCGATATGTAAAGTTTATCTAATCACTCACAAAGTTAACATTGTGACTGATTAGATACATTTTACACAATGTGAAATACTCAATAAAGATATTTTAATCTTACATTAAAGAAACAACATTTTGAGTATACATACAATATTCGTTTATATCAAATATTATTTCCTTTAATAATATTTTAATAACCTTGTGTATGATTGTTCATCTTTGTCACTTCTAAATACATTTTTACTAATTTCTTGGACATCAAAACAAACTCGTGAATGGCAAAAATATTCATTTCATCTTTGAATAATCCAACTTGTTTGCTTACTAACCGTCTATTAAAAATGTTATTTGTTTCGTCTGAATCATAAAACGGAATGTTGCCTTTCATGTGTCCATAGATTTTCTATACCTGTCGTAATTAATGAAATGTTATCACCATATTTTTTTGAAGATTGAAATAAAATGCATGTACCCTCCCATTTCTTTATACGCCATTCCTAGATGCGTTTCGTTAATTTGTCTTTGTTTTTCTAGATGCCTAATATATTATTGTTAACGTTGCAAATTAAAAGTCGCTTGATGTTTAATGTCTTATTCATCCGAACATATCTGCATTGAAAATTTACATCTGTTTTCCAGATAATTATTCATTATTTTTTCCCAAATTGATTACTTAGTTGTTGCCATAATTCAAGGTACTGAACGGCTTTTTACAAGGTTTTTAAGCACACCATACCTCCAAAATATCTCTTTCAATTTTAATCGTAGCTAAATGATCAATTCTTATTGAGATAATAAATCAAGGGCTTTCCTTACCACATCTCTAGCAACTACACAAGCTGGGTGTATGGTTTTCGTTTTCAATAGTATCGACTTTCCGATCCAAACAAGACTGGTCTAATACTCTACAATCTACATTTTATTACTCTTTAAAAACTGACTTGATCCGGTCTGATATTCTACATTTTATTACTCTATAAAGACTGACTTGATCCGGTCTGATATTCTACATTTTATTACTCTATAAAGACTGACTTGATCCGGTCTGATATTCTACATTTTATTACTCTATAAAGACTGACTTGATCCGGTCTGACATTCTACATTTTATTACTCTATAAAGACTGACATGACCTGATCTGACACTCTACATTTTATTACTCTATAAAGACTGACATGACCTGGTCTGACACTCTACATTTTATTACTCTATAAGACTGACATGACCCGGTCTGACACTCTACATGTTATTACTCTACAAGACTGACATGACCTGGTCTAATACTCTACATTTTATTACTGTTGCTAAGAATCGACGGCTCATGGCTAGCGAAGATCGAACTATGTATTGTTACGTGTTTAGGCTCTAATAAACAGTAACACAGAAAAATTGAAAACAACAAACTTTGCAAAATTTAATAAATAATGTAACTCCCTGAAAAACAATGCAAAAATGATGAAATAAGAACTTATGGTTGTAAGCATCAAGTCCAAACATAATCCAAGAATTATCCACGAATTTAATTTTCAAAGACCTAGTCATGAAATGTTCTAATGAATTCAAGTTTGAGTCCTGTTGAAAAACCCAAGATGGAATTACGTATGATGTATCATGTACAATGCTGTATCTAGAGTCGATTGTAGAAACACAAAAAGATAACACTCTAGTGTTAGAAATCAAATTACAATGTTCAAGAAAAGTCTTTACCCAAGAATTATGTATGATCACAAATTAATCTTTTAAAATCCAAATAATCTGAAGAAAATTTAGCATTTAACTCGAAAACTGGTTACAAACTCGTGAAGGGCAAAAATATTCATTTCATCTTTGAATAATCCAGCTTGTTTACTTACTAACCGTCTGTTAAAAATGTTAGTTTTGTCATCTGAATCATGAAACGGAATGTTGCCTTTCATGTGTCCATATATTTTCCATACCTGTCGTAATTAAGGAAATGTTATCACCATATTTTTGTTGCAGATTGAAATTAAATGCATGTACCCTCCAATTTCTTAACTATAACATTATACGCCCTTCCTAGATGCGTTTCGTTAATTTGTCTTTGTTTTTTTAGATGTCTAATATATTATTGTTAACGTTGCAAATTAAAAGTCGCTTGATGTTTAATGTCTTATTCATCCGAACATATCTGCATTGAAAATTGACATTTTTTTCCCAGATAATTATTCATTATTTTTCCCAAATTGATTACTTAATTGTTGCCATAATTCAAGGTACTGAACGGCTTTTTACAAGGTTTTTAAATACACCATACCTCCAAAATATCTCTTTCAATTTTAATCGTAGATAAATGATCAATTCTTATTGAGATAATAAATTATACTTTCACTTTTTAGAGGTGATAAATCGTCCATACATTAAATTTTAGGGAGTTATTTCGACGACGATGGATAAGAGGTCCATGAAATGCATATATATGTTAGTACTTCAATATCTACTTTTAAAATATCTACTTCTAAAATAGTATCTATTATAACAATCTTTCTATTTCTAGAAATAAATCCCCTTTATCCAGTTATTTTTTATTCATTATCATCGCGATATTGTCGTTACGACCCATGCATCAGCTCTTTAACATGTCAGTCCGTCTGTGAGAATGATTGCCATCACTTCCTCTAAACACTTCGACCTTCTTTGACCTGATATGTGGTAGCTACTGATATGCAATACCATTTTTCTCTTTCCCTCTGGCCAATATTTTTCATCAATAAATACTGTACAATTGGCAACAACGGGAAAATGTTGGAAAGCAGTAAGTCAACGTTGGTGTTGATGGGATAAAATGTTTCATTTTTTTTGGTCTCACCAATATGTCGAATAATTTGTGAATTTGGTGATCGCATCTCCACAATCGCCGGTTGGATGAGATTGTCGTGATTCTATACGCTAGATATGTGGATCGTGGGAATGTCTTGCAATACTTTTCATGTGGATACTTCGGCAGAGGTTTGGTGAATAAAAGAATAAAGGGGATTTTTTGGGACGTTATTTCGTCATTCAGTCTCTTGACACATTGGCTGGGGGACTGTATTGAAATTTTGTATAGTAGATATGCGGCTGGTGTAGATGCTCTATACGGCTTTCTTTATTTTGCGACTGTGTAATTTGTGGGGAAATATTTCGAAATAATGTCCAAATAGATTGTTTGGAAATTTATTTGGTTATCGAAACTTCTTTTATTCTGATTAAATGATATTATTTAAACTTTGTCAGCTAGATTTTTGTTTTATGAAGAAGAGAAAGATTTTTAAAAAAGTTTTAATCTGGTTCATTTCTGGAGACTATTTTTTCAACAATTGTTCAAAAGTAAGTAGGAATTTGCGGAAGGCAGATCGTCATGACTTTGTACGCCTAGTAGATTTAGATGTCGGTAAGCAAAACGTTTAATATTTTTGTCAATGCTCTAAGTTTTGGGAAAACCCTATTGACAATTATAAAAGAAAGTTGTATTTTGAGAACTGAATTCGTCGTTATATCACATTCCTCATTGACTGACGGATTGTATTGATACCTTGAAGGTTATATCCGATCAAAAAAGTTTTACTTTTATCCTCTTGCCAACACTTTTGGAAAATATTACGAAAACTGTAGCTGAACAATATTATCAATGATAAATACAAGATGGCAGACTCTGCGATAAACAAAATCTCCAGAAGATGAGACGTCACTTGCCTTTACAAACAATAGTGGATATGATTTCAGATATGCATTAAGGTGAAAAATATTCTGAAACTGCCACTTTCTGGCAACTTCAGTTTCCATTTAGAAGACTTGGCTTATATTGGCATCTGCTGTGAGGGAAAAAACGGATGTGATGTTATAGTAGTTGATGAGCAACTCATCTATGATATCTTGTATCAGACTACTGTTGTTTCTGTTTAAATGGCAATAAAAAGATGACACTTTGGAGGTGTAATAATCATCTGAATATCGACGCCTGAGGCTGTCTTTGTTCAGCAGTGTTTGTTCTAATAACCACTAGAATGGTAAAGTAATGTGCAAGTGCCTTTCTCCCATACATTTAAAGTGGTTTACATCTAAGGGTCCACAAGCCAATGTCCTCCTCTGTGAAATACTGAAGGAAAAAGAATCAAGATTTCTGCATTCCTCTGGGAGATCTTTATCATCCAGACGAACATGAAAGGGACATATAATGGGGTCGGAGTTATCCATATTTCACATGACATCTTGCAAGAAAAAGCTCACCAGGCAGAAGGCAGTCTTTGGGAAAGAATAGTATGACAGGTACGAACTATCAGAGAGATATCATCATATGTTTCAACATTATGTTGCAATTTCTGCAATTAGATGTCATTGGGTAGCCCTGATTCATGTGCACACATATTTGAGCACTAAAAACATATTTTGAAACTGAAGAACATGTATGTCGTTCAGATCATTGTGTGCCAGTTTCTATTTTCTCGGTCAATGGATACTTTCTAGATGGATATTACTTCCGTTTATTATATTAGCAGCAAAGACCCGAGAAACATTATATTGATATACATTCAAGAGTAACTAGTTCTTGGTCCGTTTCTGTTAAATTAGTTACATAATCGAAAGATTATCATTTAATCGAAAGATTACCATTTCATCGAAAGGTTGCTATTTAATCGAAAGATTACCACTTACTTTCCTGCTCATTATCATGGTCTTACACGTCTTTTGTCTAAAGGTACTATAGTGTCGCTCAAACAGTGGAAAACTATTCCATTCGCTGTCGGTGAACTGTGTTTTATAATCAATAATTAAATATGGAATCTTCAGCATCTCAAGTTGTTGCTTTTTGATTGTTTCTTAATACACACTCAGACTTGGAATTCAACTGAAGCTAGTTGTTGATAAAGGTTCCATATTGATGTCTTCGATTTGTTTGAAGATATAGACTGTATTTATTCTTCTAAGAGTTTATAAGATACCAATTTCCAAACCTGGAAGTCATCATAATGATGAAACACATTTCGAAAGAAGGACGAAACCAATTTACTTCTTCGTTCTGGATTATCCAAGTAATTCTTGTAAAATATTTTATTTCGTCACAATTGTTTTCCTGTCAAGAATTGAATGGTTAGATTTAAGGAATGTTATAAGATGACATATATATATATATATATATATATATATATATATA
Source organism: Unio pictorum (assembly GCA_030141615.1). NCBI lineage: Eukaryota > Metazoa > Mollusca > Bivalvia > Unionida > Unionidae > Unio > Unio pictorum. Next base: position 2,100,066 of record JARLTB010000298.1, read on the forward strand.
TATATATATATATATATATATATATATATATATATATATATATATATATATATATATATATGCAAATTCCATCTTCGCTTTTATTGAAAGATGAAGACTCGAGTGGCGGTATACATATGGAAACCTGTTGAAGAATAAAATTATTAACTATCTGACGTCAATAATTCGGTCAAACAAGATATTTGCTTAGAATATAAAATTATAAGTATGGTACTGGATTTCATATATGGAAAGATAAAATACTACAATAATGACTGATCAAGGAGATGAAAGATAAACAGAAATATAAACTATAAACACGTGACCATTATATCGATTGCTTCAACCTGTTGTCTGAATGCTTGTGTCAATTGCGATCAACTGTATGATTAAAGGCTTTTATAAACTTCCATGTTCATTTCCAAACATATATGTTATTTGCCATTGTCTCTATGTTACTTCTAATTAACATTGAGCAATAACATACTACTATCGAATGATGATACACTTCTAATATACCTACATAGGAAGTACTTCTTGCTGTAATTAAATAAATAAATGACCAACATGAAAATTAAAGTGACATAAACAATTGGTTTCTTGATTTTGGAGAGAGTTTATTGAACTTAAATTTATATATATATATATATATATATATATATATATATATATATATATATATGAAACAATAGAAGGTGTATGTATGTGATTAGAGTATAGGAAAGCTCGGGGATTTGAAGCTCGTGCGAGCTCGAGCTCGAGCTCGATAATTGTTTCGAGCTTTCGAGCTTGAGTAGTGATGAATATGATGAATGCTAAGCAGATGTCGACGCATTGTTGAAGTGTTTCCTTTTAGACAGGAAATTGTCTGGTTACATTCACTGCACGCTGCGAAATTATCCTTCTCGTGCTTGTTAAAATAAGTCCAAACAGCCGATTTCTTTTTTTTTTTTGACATCGCCACTGCTTTGGAAATAAAATAAAAGTAAAAATTCACAAAGAGCAGGTACAACATGAAAAAATCGCTGATAACACGTTTATGTTGTTTTAACTGTTCAAAAATCAGTTTAAAAGAAATCCTCGGGCGTCAGTTGTGTGCCTACTGCCCCTCCAGCACCACTCCTCGTCAGGCCAAAGGCTTGAGAAGTTCACCGGTTCTCTCGCTTGTAGAAGTTGAATAACCCCTTCTCCCCGTCAGCCGCACTCATATAAGTCGGAATTATTGTCCTAGGAGCCCCCAGCGATGACCGTTGCAAGGCAACGACCGCCCACTGGTCCACCAACACATGGGGAAGCATAGGCTGTGTGAACCTGTAAAGCCGCTCATTTCCACAGTCAATTAATTATCGCACGGTTTTATCCGGTCCGATAATATCAAAAAGCAGAGAATTATATTCTAGGCGTAAGGTCGAGCTTCGAGCCCCCGAAAATGCTCCCAAATTATCGAGCCTCGAGCTCGAGCCTAGGCTTGTCCCAAGCTCTATATGTGATACATTGAGTAAGTAATATATAAAATACTTGATACAAATAATATAGAATTCTTACCATTTCTTCCTCTTGGAATTCTTGATTTTATTACATACTCTATCTCTACAAGATAAACTGTAATTATTCTTTAGTAAAAGTCCAAAAACTGTTTAGACAATGTATTATTTAGAGTCATTGACAATCAGACACATCACAACAACATTCATCTAATCTTATTTTGGTACCAAGTATAGACCTACAATCTATTATGCCCAATACAATTTAAAAATCCTGTATGTAAAGCTAGCTTTCAAACATAGGGAACTGAAATAGTGGCGTTAAAACTGGACATGTAGCTGGGAGTCTAAAATCAATTTGACTCGAGTGAAATTCACACTTGATGATAACAAGGTGATGACAGACAAAGCAAGTATTGGCAGGCAAGCATCATAATCTAGAGATATTCAAACCTCGTACTGGTCCTAGGAATCAAATCAATTTTAGAGACAAGAAAAACAAACTGCTTTAGCTATTCATTGGAAGATGTTAACACTAGAGGGTGAAAGGTGTGTAAAAGGTATGGGTGTACGGCTGACATTCACCTTCGTTGAAACTGTTCATAGTAAGACCTCTATGTCAGTGGTCAGGTTTTAAAGAGCAATCGAGAGATCGTTGCAAATGTATGACATGCACTTTGTGTCTCTCTTTTGGATGGTGTAGACAAAAAAAAAACTATTGTGCAATCTGCTCCCATCGCTAATATATTGGTACTCACAGACAATTGAAATGGCTCAAAATGATGTTGTTAAGATTCTTATAGTAATAAATCAATTCTGGATGTTACCAGATACTGCCAGAAACAAATCACACTTTCATTTGCCAGCTTTAAAGATTATGAATATATTACTGACTGTCCTTATTTTTTTATTCAAGTAAAAATCGATAACTTAAAATCTTTATGGCAAACACTTCGTTTGATAATCATCAATCGAAGTCTATTAACATAACAAAACAATTACATTTTTTTTTCGAATCACACAAAATAATATGAATGACTAAAGAAGCTTTTAAAATGTGTTTCAAGCAAAGAATTCATAAATGGATGAAAACACATGATTTCATTTCCTTTATGATTGAACGTGCATGATGCAGATGCAAATATATCTTACAATGTATTTTTATAAGGTATTTGTTGTTTTTGTTATCATTTCATCAATGGGTTTATACACATGAATAAATAAAAAAAACAATTTCGTAAATTATCGTCATGCGAGAAGCATGATCATTTGAACAAGACTGACATTTTTTTAACAAAGCTAAAGGCTAACGGCAAACGGCATGTATGAGTGAACGGAAAGGTTATGTTGAGATGAATAAAAGCTGAGAACAAGTTGAAGACCTTGCGCCAAGACATTTATTTCAGTTGAATTATGTTTCAAATCATTAATAGAATAAGTAGGTTGTTGACTAGTTCTAAATTATTTATTTAAGTATAAAAGTCATTAATATAATAAATAGGTAAATTTTGTATTTGAGTGTCAAAGTCATTTAACGAATGAGTAGGTTGTGGACTAACCCTAAATTATTTATTTAAGTATCAAAGTCATTAAGAGAAATGAGTAGGTTGTGGACTAACCCGAAACTATTTATTTAAGTAGCAAAGTCATTAATAGACTAAGAAGGTTGTGGACTAGTTCTAAATTATTTATTTAAGTAACAAAGTCATTCATATAAAAAGGTTGTTCATTTGTTCTAAATTAATTATTTAAGTTGTTGACTACCTCTAAATTTTTTATTTAAGTATAACATTCATTAACATATAAAAAGTTGGTTGTGGGCTAGTTCTAAATTATTTATTTCACTGTCAAAGTCGTTAATATAATCAGTAGGTTTCTGGGTAGATCTAAATTATTTATTTCATTGTCAAAGTCATTAATATAATCAGTAGGTGTTTGGGTAGCTCTAAATTATTTATTTCACTGTTAAAGTCATTAATATCATCAATATGTTTTTGGGCAGCTCTAAATCATTTATTGAAGTGCCAAAGTCATGAATATAATAAGCAGGTTGTGGACTAGTTCTAAATTAGTTATTTCACTGTCAAAGTCATTAATATAATAGGTAGGTTGTAGACTAGCTGTAATTCATTTAAGTGTCTATGTTATTAATAGAATAAGTAAATTGTGGACCACCTCTAAATGTTGTAACTGTTTAAGTCCATTAGAGAATAAGTAGGTTGTGGACTAGCTCTAAATTATTTGTGTCAAGTCATTAATATAATAAGTAGGTTGTGGACTAGCTCAATATTATTTGTGTCAAGTCAATAATAGAATAAATAGGTTGTTTACTAGCTCTAAATTATTTGTGTCAAGTCAGTAATATAATCAGTACGTTGTGGACTAGCTCTAAATTATTTATTTAAGTGTCACGGTCATCAACAAGAAGAACCGATTTGGAAACTAACGAACATTAGAATCATTATATTGTAACGGTAGACAAAAAATAGCCCAAGTTACAGTCGCAGATCCGGAAATATCGTTGGGAAAAGGGACGTTGACATGCTGCCAAGAGTATGAAAGATACGAAACTGCTGGTATGGGCCCATGCATATATCAAGATTTTTCAGTACATAATTTTAACCATCTAACTCCCAAGCGTTCTCACCTAGTCTGAGGAGCGATCCGGTCGTTTTGCACTTATTTGTTCTTTTTTTTTTTTTTTGGTGGAGGAATTTCTGCAGTTGGGCGCAACTGGTCTACCCCATCCACTCTACACTCTAATGAAACTTTCATCTCAAAATCATACTGCAATCGCCACATGTCATCTACATTAAATAAAGATTGTAATGAAATATAAGATATTAGTAGTTGGTCAATGTAGTAATGCACTGAAACATACAATTTTCCAAAATTAAAGACAAATGATGTTTGACTTCGTGTTTTCGTAGCTTAAATAGAGCATTTGAGACACATGTACATAATATTTAAGTATACTTCCAAGTCACATGTCGTAGATGGAAATACATGTAGGTAGAATCTTAAACAGGATGAGAGATAACGAATGATCACCTGACATGAAGCGATGGATATTTCCAGATGGAATCATTACTTTCGCGTATGGACTCCACGCGATTGTGAATCAACGTGTGCTTAATGCGCGTTAAAACAGACCTTGATAATAATTCTTTATCCCATGGAACAACATGGATATCTTGTCGCAAACATACTCTGGTGGACGTCGTCCACTTGCTGACGCCGCCAAACGGTAACGTATTGGCTGTCCCATGACTTCAATCATGGATGGCTGTAAAACTATGCGTAACGCTGACATTCCTCTGGTGACAATGTTGCTGAATTTGCAGACAGCCTAAAAGAGGAGGATGACAAAGATAGCAACTTCGTTTCACATGCTGATGAATTTCTGCGTTATAGTGGTGTTAACAAACAAATCTATGTATGCACTGAAATCTAATCGCATTAAGGGTAAAAAAAATTAGACATTTGGGATCATTATATTATATGAATGACAAGTCGAAGGTAGCTTGGAATTATTCCATTAGTCATAAAATGCAGAGCCATGCATGAAAACACTTAATAATTGCTGATAAAAAGGTGAAGTAGAGTTTGCTAGCAAGTCCACCCTGGTTGCATTCGTCGTTGATTAAGTTGCACCAACATTATTGACTCAAGATGAGGAAAATCTCGACTGTTAATTAACAAAGACGCACGTGTCGGTGAAACCGTTTTAAGGCTAAGACGAGATCGGACGTTCCTAGTGTAATTAGCATGGTTGTATATGAACGTCAAACTGCAAAAATTCACAATCGACAGAAATATAAATTGTTTTCCGAAATGCTTTTCCGTATATTGTCTCACAGTTGTTGCAGTATAATGAGTAATTGCTTAGAAGATCGTGTACGTGTTGCACCAGAAAAAGGTCAGCCTGTTGAAAAAAAATATAATTTGCATTCACATTATTAGTAGAAGGTAGAATTTCAAAGGCACAAAAATATAATCAAAGTACTGCAATGGCCTTGAGATGAAATCAACATCATACTCGTGAAATACATGAGTTTGTATAGTTGAAGCTGCGATTGATATAATCGCCGAGGCAACCGTTAGTCTGTGTGTTGGAAAATTGAAATCATAACAAATAGCAGCAGAGAGGGTGAACAGACTAATTCGAAACGTCACCCTTATTTGATTATCAAATCGACTAATGGTGACTAACATAGAAGTCAGTTCAATGACTACACCTAGCTTGACCCAAACCAATGTTGTAGTCATCCCCTCTCTGCTTCTCTCTCCATGTGTTAAATTGTTAATCTGAGGATAAAAAAATCTTGTTAAAAATCTTTAACTTACCTCAAAATGATACAAATTGTATTGTACTTCCGTGTTTTTAATCAAGATTAAATTAATTAAATTAAATTAAATAATTAAATATACAATGCTATTAATACTCTCATTTTAACGTGAATATTTAATTTTTTGTAAACTTTACGCCATGAAGATTTGATACCAAAGTTTGGCATGCACGTGTAGTTGTATTTAATCATTATTATTTTGCCCAGACAACCCTCTCCAGGCCCCTTCCCCAAACCACCCGCCTTGATAGAAGAGAAGGTAGTTTGATCTTAATCTTTGGCAAGCGAAAGCTGCCATTTGTCGCTTTAAATCAGTTTTAATGCAGATATATCAAGGGACTGATTGAAAAAGGAATCATACAAACTACGTGATGACGATGGAATGTACAATATAGGAAGAAATATCGTCACATTCATCCCCTCGTGGAATAGTGTTGCTATTTCTATCCTAATATTTGGCTAAGAATGAGGTGGCATGGTAAACGCGATATCAATAGCAATGTTAAATTAATCAAGGAATTTATTGCAACTATAATATATTCAATGTAAAGTGTGCAATATTTGCAAAGCAATCGGTGCCCTCACCCACTCGTAAAAGAGTTTTGTTTATTTTTGTCTTAATCTTTGGCTATATTTAGGTTCTCGTACATCACCTCATATCAATTTCGATGTAAAAGTTATCAAGGAATCGATTGGAGAAGGAATATCTGAAATGGCGCTGTGTAAAACGTGCAATATTATCAATTATCGTTGAGTGTGCCCTTTTCCGTTATCTTCACCTACTAATATAAATATTTGTAAAACATAATTATACGACGAATTAGTAGTTAAGATTTAACACAATATAACGACTGCTAGAGCTCAAATCAAAAGTATTAGTAAAGTTCATATTGTGTCATTAAGAAAAAGGATATTAAAGGAATAAATGTACAACGATTAGATGAAGAAGATTTATCCGTGTCAAGCGATTTGTTTTGATCACGTGACAATATGTCGTCGGCGTTCGCCTAACTTAGTATAGCGTAGTGCAAAGCAGGGACGATACTAAGCAGGTAACCAGACTAATTATCAGGGCCATCGACACACATGCACAAGCAACCACACACACACACACACACACACCGTGGATTATCTACATTGTTTATCGATCCAACATTTATTTTCACATTTTCAGAATCCGAATAGTTTGTTTTCATTTATTATTTACAACGTAAATATGGTACGATCACATTGTTCCCGGTGCTGATGCAAACCATCATTGGACCCTTGTAGGTTGCACATATTTTACAAATTTTAAAATTCTATGCGAAGTTTTAAAAAAATATAAGTGCAAGTGGGGCGGAGCTAAATTAGTATTTGTCTGTTTTCGGTCCATGTAGGTATAAACAAAATAACATCGAAAGGGCCCAGTCAATCAGATTACTGGAAATCGTAATAATTAAAAACATAATTTTTACTAGATCATAAGTTATCAATTTCACATTAATTTCAAATTTAAGCAAATTAATTCTTTTAAACTTACCTCAAGATAATTTTTTTACACTAATATGTATAATATGGTAGTTTTGTTTCTGACGTTAAATCGGAGCAAACATTATTTTCAAGTATCCACACGATTTCATCCAGAGAATTCATGGTCAGTTCATTTTTGTTTCATAAGTTTCTTAAAACAAACAAAAACCACAAAACAAAACAATGTATGTAATTTCTTCGTGTATTACACACACAAAAAAACCATTCACATAGGATAAGCGGAAAATGTTTCCATCAAACTTCAGAAGTTCCTCTAATTCTAAAGCAGAAAGCATACCACTTCCATTTAGGCATTCTGGGATTGCGGAATACAATGCAAGTGTTATGAAAAAAAGTTGTTGTTGTCACAACAAGAGAGAGAGAGAGAGAGAGAGAGAGAGAGAGAGAGAGAGAGAGAGAGAGAGAGAGAGAGAGAGAGAGAGAGAGAGAGAGAGAAGGGCTCTCTTAAAAGCGTGTCGCCGTGATGATAAGACAGCTACATCTGAAATGAAGAGAAGTCAGAATCATTTTTCTGCTGATACGGAGAACTTTATTTAAATAATCAACACACATATATATTACTACATTCTAGAAACACATCTAAAAGCTTTATAATAAAAATTCATGAAATACATATTACATTTTCCTTATTAAGCTTTCCAACTTCATTTATTCATATAACTTCTGCACCTTAGAATATTATACAATAGTTAATTCTCAATCAATTTCAATATAGCCAAAAGTATAAAAGATATATTGTAATTAATGCACCAATTAATTTAAAGAATACATTTTACTTATTTTAAAGTAGAATATTGATTTTAAAATATATTGCTAGATATTACTCTTTCTTACTTAAAGAATACTTTATTTCAATCATTAAATCAAAACATGAAGTTGGTAGCGAATTCAACCTTTACAATAAAAATTACATAAATATAATTAAATATAAATTCTTTAAAACATTTAAACATTCCATTACAATATATTATAAATAAAAGAATTTAATAGCAGTGTTGCACACAAAACAATTTTACCATTAAAATCTCAATCATTAAAAATACTTATCCCTAAAAGAAGTTACGACATATACAGTTTGTTTACTTGAAATGAAGAGAAGTCAGAATCTTTTTTCTGCTGATACGGAGAACTGGATCTGACTCAAATCGCGCATCTGTATTTATACACATTCGGCCAGATTCAGGGTTAGACAAGGTCATACCCTCCATGTATCAGTCAGAAAAACGCTGACTCTCTCTCCCAAGAAACAACCAGTTCCAGCAGGTGAAAACCACTTTATCTTACGTCATAAGACTTAATTTTGTAGTTATTTATATTCGTTTGACGACGTTACACCAAATATGGATATCCGTTAGTTGGAAGCCATCTTGTTTTATGTCGTCTAGAAACTTTCTTAGAGGAAGGTTACTCCACCTTTATTAACCGAATTGGACCTAGGCCAATGACTAGATTACGAAACATATTTTTACTGATGGAACCTAGAACTAGCTAAGTCGGCAAACGCATGTATTATGTTATACAATCTCACACAACACTGTACATTAGCAAGATTCTAGTTATTTTTACTGATGTTATGGAGTATAGTTATATACATTGCCTTTTTTTCACTTGCTCAGCAACCATTTCTATTCTATATAGTTGTGTTACAAAAACAAATGAAATTACCTTTAATATATTTTAGAATATAAACAAATAAACATTACTTTAATACAATTTAAAGAAAATAGTAATCTTATTAATTTTACTAAAAAAATCAATTCCTAATACAAGATTTACTGACCTCTGAAACTAACGAGATTGATAACAGGCAATGACCGCGCTTTTTGTCTACAACTGACAATTTTGAGAATGGAAGGTCTTCAGTGAATATGACCAATGGTCACGCATTGCAAATACACATGATAACACATATTTCTAAATATTTAAAAAAAATTAGAATACTATCAACACATATAACAAGCCGCCTTTGAAAAACTCCTCCCCTCCCGCCGTCAACATCCCCCCCCAAAAAAAACAACAACAACAAACAAACAAACAACACGTAATGATGTCAAATGTTTAAACAGATTTGTCAGGTTCTTAACATGTATGCATGTCAACCCATATTATTGTCCTAGGGATAATATCTAACTATGTATAGCAAATCGCAAGATAGAGTCGTTTATTTCAGATGCGGGAGGTCGTGGGTTCGATCCACGGTCAAGACATACCAAAAACTTATAAAAATGGTACTTACAGCTGCCTCGCTTGGCGCTCAGCAATAATATGTTAGTTTTAGGACTGGTCAGCCTGGTGTCAGAATAATTTGACTAGGTGGGACATTATGCTACATGTATGTGGTATGATGCTCCAGTGCTAGACATCACTATATATAAACTGCCACACTGGAGACATCGTAGCGATATGACTGAAATGTTGCTAAAGCTACGTTAAAAATCTAAATCACACACACACACACACACACACACACACAAACACACACACACACACACTTAATAATGTTTCCACATGCACTGCGTTTATTATTTTATGCAAATGTGTATTTTGACTCGATAGTTTACCGAAAATGGTTCAATCAATATTAAATTGTGAAGCGACATCGGTCTTTCTTGATTGTGTAAACTAACCTAATATGGCACATCGGCGCCATTATTTTCAGTTTTACGTGCGTGCAAATATTTGCTATTTACTGGTTCGGATATTACGCAGATCCGTGAAGATGAAAGGTCCTCGTCAGTTTTCTGGAAAGAGTGGGTGATTTATGTCGCTGAATGGACACCCTTCATGGCTTGGTGCAACATAACTGGTATGGAAATAGCGACACTTAGTTAGCAAACGTCAGTCTCTTGATCAAATAAAAGATGATTTGCAAGCAGTGACGCTGAGAATAAAAAGGTACAATCACATAAAAAATGATTCATATTTTAGACTTTCTGATTGCTGTTTACAGGGTAATAATTAAAACAGTAATTCAGTAAGGCAGGTGCGTTTCGCACGTTAACAGTAGTAAATGTTAAGTTTAGCTTCTTGTACCGTCGTCTGCAAGATACAAGAAAGGACCTGCCACTGTATTTCCTGTTTCTGGGAGTGGGGTCTGTGATATTCTTTCCGAAAAAGATATTTTCTTTTACGAAAAGATATTTTTAAAACAAAAATGATAAATGGACAAAGGTCTTTCTTTCAAAACACCATATCAGAGCAACCGTACAAAATTCAAGCCTATATCGGTGCAATGTGTCAAAATAATCCCCGTAGGAAAATTACCCCCAGTCTCTTCATTTTTGTTTTTTTACAGATCACTAAGTCACATGAACTAACGTCGAATAAGAAATTAAACTACATTACCGGGGGGGGGGGGCGGGAGTGGGATATGGGATATCAAGAGCTATTGCAGCTTTCTTTTAGAAGTCTGAAATGTCGTGTAAGGCAGTGGTTTTGCTTCAGAAGTCTGTAACGTCGTGTAAGGCAGTGGTTTTCTTTCAAAAGTCTGAAACGTCGTCTAAGGCTGACTGTTTGACGTCATCAAAGAAATTCTAAGTATAAATGCAGAGATGCAGCGTGCAGACTTATTTTAACATGGATCCAGTAGAATACCGTGTTAAAACATGAAAATGTCTAGTTATTATATGTATACACATTTATAGTTAGTGTACCTGTATAATATGGATAGTTACTATCCATGTGGATATCGATAGTTATTATAACTGTATGCATAGCTACTTATAATATATGTATACACCGATAGCTATATATGTATACGATAGGCATACGATAATATTTATCACATTTGTATTATGCATGTATGAATGGATTGTACTCATAACAGTAAACTTTGTACTTAAGATAGATTTAAGCAATAAACAGCGAGTGATTATATATATATATATATATATATATATATATATATATATATATATATATATATATATATATATATATATATATATATATATATATATATATAATAGCATTAGTATGTATTAATATATACCGGGCCGCGGTCACGATTTGTGTGGGCCCTAGGAAAATATACCCCCCCCCCCCTATGAATTACAACGAGAAAACTTAAATCCTTCAATCCTTCTTTCGGTTATGCCCAAACCCTACCCCATCCCCACCCCCACAACTGTTGTGGGTCCACGGAATTTTGTCCTACTTCTCCTATCTGTCGGCGGCCCTGAATTGATATGCAGAAATTTATATAATTATTATATATTTATACAAGTACATTGATATATACTATTACGTGCATGTAATTAACATCTACTATAATGAAAAAGATTTATGGTGTGACATCACGATCTATAACGCAACAAAGCGGTATCTGAACTATGTTGCAATTTCACATTTTTGACAACGACACTGTATGGTTGTGACAGTCCTCGACCAAACATCTTTAACATTAGTGTTTTAAGTCATGTCTTTTCTCCAACATGCTTGCTGATTTGGGATAACAGCATTTAAACATTTAAAGTCAATATTTCTAAAATGTTGTTATATCTGTTGAGTATTATTGATAAAACATATGACTGAATAAAATCAAAATAAATATTTGGTCATTCTGCAGCGTTATATCAGCATTTTCCCCACAAGATGTAGACCCCCACCTCCGTAAATAAATACTTCAGGATTATTAACGCGAAGCCTTGAAACTCACTGTGCGCTGTCGCACAAATACACAAAGACAATAAACACCATGAGCTCATATATTAAAAAACAAACAATTGCCTTTAATATTCATACCAAGAATGTATAAATCTAACTCTTGTAGCACTAAAGTAGACAGGAAATAATGCTCTAAAATAGACTGGGACTATATTCGTGTATATTAAACCGGAACTAATAACTGTGATCCGATTCCGGTTAGACTGTGTCATTCTGACCATACCTGTTCCCCATTTCTGACATATGACTCAAACTAATAGTATGTTTGTTTTTATTGCATCGAATTCAATAGTCTCACTGGTTTTACACAAAACGTTCAGTAGCTGGTTCCAGTAAGTAAGTAAGTAGGAAATATAATTGTGATGACGATGGAAGCATTGATGAAAAGAACAATGACAACAGTGATAATAATATGACCACCATCATTGATTTTAGAAGAAGAAAAACATCGTTCTTTGATAATTAATATACTGGATATCGATCCACAACGAAAGAAAGTTTTAAAGCCGAAAAAATATAATAGATTCAATAAAGTCTGATTCTCCAAATGAAAATGACGTAAACAATTCAGACATGCTTTTTTTTTACACATTCACAATAATCGTGCTCGGTCAGCTATTGGGTCCAAATCAGAAGCTTTTACTCGAGCCTATTTAACCTGTTCTAAATATTTATCTTGATAATATTAAAAAAATTGATAGAAAAGAATTACTCATCGTTAAAACGTTTAACTTAATGGTTTATCGTTTGTGGTGAAGTTATATTTAGCTAATAGGATGTATCGTGTATCAAATTTAAGTATGTGATATTTACAGAGTATTAGGGCCAGTCTAAAAGCGGCTAATAGTTGTTTAACTAGTAACAAAAGGTGTCGACTTGAAGAGGAGCAAAGATAATAGTGAATTTGTTTTCGAATTCGATTTGTGCGCCTACATCCCTACCATCATTACTCACTGAAAATTATAACTTTATTGGTGGTTGAAATGTTAGCAGAAATGATAAAAGATATTTTCATTTGGAGGTTAATTATGTCATACACACTTTCTGGCCGGTAGGAGGCTTGCCAAACCAAGCAGGATACATATAATTAATCGCTAATTAGCATATGCAATTTCAACCCTTCATAATTTAGATATCTAGTTTTATCACCATTTCGTTCAATTATCGCAATTTAATGACGAATCTTTTTTTTCTCAATTATTGGGAAAATTTACTTTTTACTTCCCTCCACTAAACACAAAGAAAGCAGAGCACATTCAATTTAAGAAATGGATATAGTCACGATTAGGCAGAGCATTTTCCTGTATTATGAGTAATCAGTTAATATGTTTTATCTCCATTTCATGCATGTACCATGCATTTAACATTATTTCGTTGTATTTGACTTGCCAGCGTACCCTTTGTGATGAAGTGGCCGTCATGAAAGGTCTATTAAGTGCATTCGCACCATTATAGTCAGAAAATGGCTGAACTTTAAGTTTAGCCAAGGTATTCCGAATATGCCGACGATTTCAATGTACTGAGCTGTTTTAACACTTACAATGTGATGTTATTTTTTTTTTGTTTTTTTTTTTTAAATATGAAAAGATATAATAAAGAAGAAAAAAATGAAAAGAATCGATTATGCGAGAATTGTTCAGATAGACGTATCCTGGTCCATCCGACAATCCCGTGTTTATTATAAGTTGTACAGATCTTACTATACGAGTTATAGTTAATCCCACAATAAATACAACTGTTTTTTTTCTCGCCATCATCCCTCATTCCTCTTCACATTGTCATCTGCATTATTTAAGCCGGTGACAAAAATCAAAGAACAAATCACAAATTAAACAAGGGACAGAGATAGTCAGGCGATCGTAGTCATTCGCCTCTGACTAGCACGGATCAGTTGGCTCTTCTGAATTAGCGCAGTGCTGAAATGCTATATAATTCAAATGAATAACCATAACGATCTAGGGTTTAGCCATTGTTTGTATCCTTTGTTCAGAAAAGTTAAGGTGGTCAGCCAACACCCATCTGAGACCGCTCGAGACGTTGAGCCAAGGTAATCGTCATGGGCCCAAGGTGTAGGTCATGAGCCCATAGTTGGAGTCACGGAGGACTGTATTGCTGTTATTACTTTGTGTGATGTATCGGTAAATATTCTTTTGTTTTAATCTGATTTGGCTGTGCCATTTTGAAATTTTAAACATTGATATTTCATCCTTTAATCGTCCATAACCCTAGAATCATAAATGACCAGTCAATATGAGTATACTTATTCACTGTAATTATTAGTAGATTATTATATTTGGTGCGAATGAAACTTATCTGTTTCATTAGTTGAATCAAACACTTCCCTCTTAGGTGAAGGACTAAAATACACTACAATGTGTTGTTATATTAACCGTCTTAATGATGAGCTGGTATCTGTATCGTTTTAATGGTTTCAAAGAAACTGCATGTGCTGAATATGTATGGTAAATTGTAAAATACAATCATCAATAAAACAAATCAACTAAACACAGTGGTTAAGATTGAATGTTCGGAGTGATACGAGGTGGCCTAAAAACTGCCTTTATCACATTCATTATTTATTTATACACGTACATTGGGAACCGTGGTAGCTCAAGCTTAAGTGGTTAGATTCGTGACCAGATGGGTGAAGGTTAGATTCCCGACATCTGGTCACCCCTGACTGGTTTTACTTCACTTGCGTCGAAACAGCATAACCTTTAAAGAAATGTTGTGCTGTTAAACGCAAAACAAGCATTCATGGACACTGGATTACTGCTGAAGTCAAAGTGGTCATTTTTACTTTGGTTCTTTAGAAATCATGGGATCTCTTACTGATGTGACAATCAAAACCAAAACGGATCAAAACGTCCACAATCTATAGCAAATGCTTATTGTTAGTGTATAAGGTTACATTTTATATTTGACTGACATTTATTGAAAACTTGTTTCACAAATATAAACGTATTAGCTACAGTGGAAGTTTACTCGATAAAGGGCAACAACTCTGTACGGTCTAATGATGCAAATGTGACAAAGAAAATCTCCAAACACAAGATATGTATGTATGTATGTATGTATGTATGTATGTATGTATGTATGTATGTATGTATGTATGTATGTATGTATGTGTGTGTGTGTGTGTGTGTGTGTGTGTGTGTGTGTGTGTGTGTGTGTGTGTGTGTGTGTGTGTGTGTGTGTGTGTGCGTGTGCATGTGTGTGTGTGTGAATGCGTGCGGGCGGACGGGCGGGTGTGTGTGTGTGTGTGTGTGTGTGTGTGTGTGTGTGAGAGCTGTGGAAATTTTGGTCTTCATGATGACATATTATGTGAGATGAAATATAATGAAGTGCCCATTTCGTTCGTTGGATATAAAGGATGGATTGGCTTTGTATGTGCTGATGTGCATACAGTAGAGACATTCAAAAGTTTATTAACATTCATGTACAACCGAAATAAGACCTTTCTATCTGGTCGTCAATCTGTGTTTGCCATAATTTGTGCTAAATCCTGAGCTTTTTAATATTTGTTCCAAAAAATCAAATATACATAAGGAACGGAACGTTTAGGACTAAAGCTAAGTTCTTAACTCCCACAACAAGGATAAGAGAACCATGAAGAAAGAGTTCTGAGTCATTGTGAATTTCAATGCAGTTGGCGTAAGTATATACAAAGAAATTTAGACACTCTTTGGTTTGCAGATGTATGTTGTTGGTGATATTGGTGGATAGTTGAAATGGTCGGTATTGTCCTCTGCAGAGTCTGGTTATTAGAATCACTTTGGCTTTTAGTCGGGACAGCTGGAGGACGCCATTTTCCGAAATATTGGTGTAATGGACTATATGAAGAACGTATTGTAGTTCTCAGCAAGACGCTCTATAGGGATGTTGATTTGAAGGCTCAAACAGTCTTGATTGACTATTGTACAATGCAATCTTGCATTGTTAATAACCGAAGTATGTATGATACATTAATATCATTTATTGAAAACGAAATCTCACCTGAATAACAAAAATATTCTAAATAATATAAAAAAACTTTCTTTAAATGTATTCCCACCCTGGCGGGGGACGCCTAGCATTTTGTCGACACACACATTTAATTTAAAAGGAAAGAATAAAAATCACTCAGTGAACGAAATAGATGATCATTTAAAATGTGTGAGATCAGTAGTGTTTCAGTGTGTTTATTGCATAGCACTGGTCTTAAGCAGTGGTTTTAAACGTTTAATAACGTTTAAGACATGTTCTTAATCTGGAAGGTTGTCGTATCTGTCTGAGAGAGACTACACGATCTCCGGAAGAATTGCTCTTACAAAGTGAGTGTGCTGGTCTATTCGATTGAAGCATACATAATATTTTACGAAAAAGAGTTCAAAATACATGTTTGCTTTAGGAATCATCATTGTTTCTCTCACCCCCCCCCCCCTTCCCAGACCCGGGGAAAAAAGAAAACCAAACCAAACCAAAAAACAAACACACAAGCAATCAAAAAAGCTTGTCTCAAATTGGCCTGCGGGGTGTATATGTTTCATACAATTTCGTCTTATATTGGCCCACATGGTGGTGATGGGACAGACTATACTATCAATTTTTAAAGGAGATCCCATGTGATAAGGAGAATGAAACTAACTAAAGAGGATTTAGTCTCTGTAGCAAACTCTAATTTTCGACAGTAATTTTCGAGAGCGTCGGTGGTGGTAAGGGGGATGATTATGGATCAGACCATAGGTGTGGTGGCTGATGGAATGGTACGCGGAGGTTTGACCACAGGTGCTTTGACCATAGGTGGTTTGACCATAGGTGGTTTGTCCACAGCGGGGGTTTGACCATAGGTGGTTGACCACAGAGGGTTTGACCATAATATGAAAAGACTATGATTAGTTGTTGGAGCATTCGATGTAAGTATATTTGGGGATTAAAGTGAGGGATTAAAAGTTGCGTAAAGCATATCTTCAGGGATTATAAGTTGCGGCATTTAATTCTAAAATTTGTATAGTTGAAGGATTATAAGTTGCGTAATGTATATATTAACGTTATCAAGGGATTATATTTGCGTGCTATTGCAAATCTGTCATTTAGTTAACCATAAAACTGTTATTCCATTAACTATAATATTTGCATGACATTAATGTTTTGATTTGATTTTATCATTTATATGCGGTATGTATTTTGTAGGACTGAGTATAATTTTCTAGTAGATCTACAGCCTTAATTTGTGAAACGTTGGACTTGTTGCCTAATTTGTGTTCATTTTCTGTTTAATAATAAATCGAGTAGGCCTGGCACCAGCCTTTATGCGGACCGAAAACAAGCTGTTATTGACTTTTATTTATTACATGTTAATTACTAATTAGCATTCACTTATTGGCAACTCAAAGGAAACTTGTCACATAAAATTTCATTAACTGAACCATAATTTTAAACTCTAAATAACAGTTTATTATTATTATAAAAACCATATGTGGACAAACCACCTATGGACAAAACCCAGGTGGTCAAACCCCCGCTGTGGACAAACCACCTATGGTCAAACCACCTATGGTCAAAGCACCTAGAACCGATGGAATATACACAATTTACAGAGGAACAAATGAACTTAAAAACGATATCTGATATTATGTTCAGTAAATGAGGGAAATGGACCCATTTCATTTCTATCTAATAAATAACTCACATATGTTCCAAGTGAGAGAGAACATCATAATCAATTTAAAACGTTTCAGTCGAATGTAAATAATTTCCATTCCTTTTTTCTCTCCCTCTTTTAATCTATGTTGCGTATATAACTCGTTTTCAATGAGTTCTTTCACTCATGTGTTTAAATATTACGTTTTCTTTACTTTTGTATATATATATATATATATATATATATATATATATATATATATATATATATATATATATATATATATATATATATATATATATATATATAAATTGTACTGTAAATCCTTTAATGACAAGTTATGTTCCTACCATTATGTATTTTAGGAAAATTAACTGAATGAAATCTCTTCTAAAGAGGGAAATAAAGATTTTCAGTCAGTAATGCATACCTACCTACCTACACACACACACACACACACACACACACACACACACACACACACACACACACACACACACACACACACACACACACACACACACACACACACACATACATACATACATACATACATACATACATACATACATACATACATACATACATACATACATACATACATACATACATACATACATACATACATACATACTTGAAATTCATTTCGATTAGTACACTTAAAATATACATTACTCCTGGCAGTTCATTTACAACCGTCTGTAGATGATCAATTAATCTTATAGTGTCTCAAGTTTATCACCATCTACATTTCGATGATTTGAGACAAATTTCAAATTTCACGTAAATACAAGTAGACTATGTTCTGAATTCAACCCGTTAGTGGACAAGCGTTGCCACATCAAAGCATCAGGTGGACACATCTGTACTACACAGGCAACAGACGAATTACAAACAAATTAATGAAACTGTTACTATATTAAAAATAAATACGTCACATTTAAATTCGATCCAATTTATTAGCAATAAACTTTATTATTCAAGTTTAGGGTAATTGAACTGACGTAAAAATTGTAGTTATATTATTTCCAGATATAAGGTAGTATATCAAAGTGTGCAAATGCCAATCACGTTTGCCACGATATAGGGTAGCTCTGGAACTACTCAGAAGCTTTCAAATAGTTATCGACCCTAGTGAATGTTTCATTAACGAATTGAGCATTGTAAATTGTCGTCCTCCCCCACAGTCTGTCATTACAATATAAGTGAAAGTCAATTTCCTTTCTTTTCAATCCGAAATTAGACACTTGAAAAAACAAAACAAAAAAAATCAAATAGTAACTGCCGTCAATATTAATACAAAATGTGTTGTCACAAACAACAAATCACAAATATTCGGTATCTTGCCAGTTGCTGTGGAACGACTTATTTACATTGACCATAAGTGTTTTTTGTAGTTTTTTTTAACGGCATATAAAACAACATTGGCTATATTAGTGGGCGCTAAGAGCCTTTCTGATGGACTCGCAGGTGTAGCTAAATCGGATATCGAATCCGCCTGTTACGCGCTTAGGCTAGAATAAACAGTAACATAGAAAGAGTGAAAATAACAAGCTTGTAAAAACTTAATAAACAATTTATTGAGCACAAATATTTTCCAGAAAAGAAAAAATAAACTTACGGTTTTAAGAATCAACTCCAAAATTAATCCAAAAATAATCCAAAATATTATCCACTAGAGAAATTGCAAAATTTCTGGTAATAAAATGTCCAAATAATTCCATGTTCGAATCCCAGCGAAGTATTTAAGATGGAAGACGATGTCACTTGATGAAGTCAGTTCTTGGTAATAAAATTCTATGAGCACAATTCTTTTCCAGATAAATAACAAAATAAATCCTCTTGCTCCAAACGAATTGAAATAATTTACAATACAAGGTAACTCAAAACGACACAACTTAATATTCTAACAGCCCCAGTTCTACTCCAATAGTTCGCTCCAAAACATAATTTATATTACCTGTTTTTAAGTAAACAAGAAAGGGGTCACGTGATCTTCTAGAATATTTTAGAACAAATTTACATTCAAAACTCACGTACCCACTCAAAATATGACCCAACTACAATAGAAAGATGTTTATACAAAGCTCCATAATGTCCTTGGAACCAACCAATCATTTTAAAAGCTTGTTTACAACTCTGAAGCCAGGTCAGAAATGAGGTCAACACCTGGTGTTTTTTTTGTAAAGTACAGGTCACCCCCCGCCCCATGAACGAATCTTAAACTTAAAATTCCAAATTTGAATCTAACAAACAAACAATAAAAATAAATATAATTGAACTTATATCAAATATACGTAACACCGCCATCTTTGAATGTTCTGTCAAGTAATCTACCGCGGATCTTTGGCCAGAGGGGATAAGAGTCATAATAATATCAGATCATTGTAGGAATGATACACGTGATTTCACTCGACAGACGTAACAGTGGCTTGCAATTTATAGTACAGTGTAGGAATGAAGCACGTGATCATCCTGCTAGACTTGACAGGCCTGCACATGTAAAATCAGTATAAGAATCATGCACGATTTACTCGAACGATGGGCCTTTTTGATATTTCATTCTAAGCCTGGAAGAGAGGACGATATGTATGATTAACGTTGTCCGTCCGTCTGTCATTCATGTCCCAACTATTTCTTTAAACAAAAGCCAATTGCCACTTTGAGAATGGCATGAGGCATTGTGAGCCACAATAAAGAAGCACAAACATAGATCAAAAGTTGACCAATACCATCAAGCAGCTGTACGCCATGGCTACCAGTGCAGTAATTGCTCAAAATTGAGTAGGGGACTGGTTCAAGACAACAGTTGGAGTACGTCAATGTTGTCTCCTGTAACCCTCGCGTTTCAACATCTACTTAGAGCGTATCATGAGCAAAGCCCTGGAACACCACTCTGGGACAGTCCGCATTGGAGTGAGTAACATCACCAACCTCCGCTTTGCAGACTACATTTATGGGCTGGCAGGCAGTGAAGAGTAGCGTGCCACCTTGGCGAAGAACTTGGATGACACATCTTCCAGATTTTACATGGAGATAAGCGCTGAGTGAAAAAGCAAATGACAAATAGTGGCAAACAAATCTGAGCCAAGATTAAAGTCATAGGTCAGGAACGCGTTTCTACATCTACTTAGAGATATATTTGTTCCATAATAACCGCTTTCACGAGTAGCATAAGCAACGGCAGCTATGTCAAAGCTAAGAACCATCTGGAGAAACCAGAATATATGTATGAAAACTCAAATCAGACCATTGAACAAGGATTCTTACTTATCATTAGAAGATCTAAGCGCTTTGTATCTATAATCGTATGAGTACAGAACAAAAGAAGAAAAAACATCATGAAATTGGAAAATAGAAACTGCTGAAAAATATTTAAGGTAAAAAAACATTATTAGGTCTTTTAGTTTTTTCTTGCAGTCGAAAAAGGTGAGTTTTAAGAGCACTCTTAAAAGGGATCACTGTGTCTACCAGTCTAATGTCAATAGGTAATCCTTCCACATTGCTGGGCTTTGGTATGCAAAAGAACGTTGTCCATATGACTTCGTTTGCATAGTGGGAACAATGAGTACACGATTGTCAGAAGAAGAGCGTAAGTATATTGCTGGTGGATACACATGGGTGAGGCCGGATAAGTATGTTGGACTGGAGACCGTCAGTGAAACGTAGCACATAGAACAAATTTTGTGTTTGATTCTGGAAAGAATGGATAGCCAGTGCAAGGTACAGAGCAGTGATGAGGTGTGTTCTGATCGTGATACTCCAAAGATGATCCGAGCAGCTTGATTTTGATTTTTTGAAGTTTATGGAGTAGATATTGTGACGAACTAGACATAATTTAGTTACAATAGTCCAGTCTTGAAAGTTCTAATGAACACACAAGTGTTTCAGTGGCATCAACTGAAATATATTTGCGAATGGAGCTGATGCGTTTTAGCTCAAGATATGCAGCCTTGCATATGTTCATGACATGTTAGTGCAGTGTGAGAGTACTGCTATAGTAACACCTAGGTTTCGTACTGACTATGTGAATTTAATGTTGGTGTTGCTGATATTTATTGTTTGAGGTAACGGATGTGATGAGAACGTCTTTGTATTGCGATCAGAATAGCATCAGCTGTATCATCATTCATCTACAGTTTGTTACATGTCATATATGATTTCAAATCAGAAATGCACCTCTCTACTTCTTGGATGGTAGCATCGACTTCACTTTGGTGGCTAGACTTGTATATTTTAGTGTCCTCAGCGTACAATTGGTGAGACACTTGTATGATGATCTATGACACTTGAGAGCGGCTGAGTGTATATAATGAAGAGAACAGGTCGAACAAAAAACCCTGTGTAACACCACAACATTGATCAACTAGGCTGGATGTTATTCCATTTGCAGATACAATTTGTGTCCTGTTGACTAAGTAGGACGTGAACTACTGTAAGTTTGTATTATGAATGCAAAATACATGTTGGAGACCGTGAAGTAATATATCATGGTCTATTGTCTCACATGCTGAAAACAATTCAAGGAGAGTGAGGATAGTAATCTTTTCGCTATCCAAATCAGAAAGAATGTTATTAAAAAATTTCAGAGGAGTAGTTTCAGTAATGTGGCAAGGGCGATATGCAGACTGTACATTGCTAAAAAGACAGTTTGAAGTCAAATGAGATAGAAGTTGGATTAGAACAACATTTGCTAAGATTTTTTTTATTTGAACGGATGATTAGAAGCTGGGCGGTTTTTCTTTAAGTAGTTATGGTTACGTGTTGGTTTCTTTACCAGAGGCTTTACGATGGCAGTTTTGAAAAATGATGGGAATTACCCAGTTAAGATAGATATTACTAACATCAGTTAGTGAAGGCAATATTGGTTCTAAGCACTCAAGCAGCAGTGATGTTGGAATTGGATCAAGTTCACATGACTTAAGTACGCTCTTCATCATGATTTTCCATACTAAATCTATATAGACAGGTTCTAATGCTGCTAACGGTTGTCGTTGAAATTCTGCATCATAACTCAGGGCCGGACCTGCTATAGGGGCCCAGGGGGCCCGGCCCCCCCCCCTTTAAAAAAACCAAAAAACAACCTATTCACTGCTTTTGATAAAAGATGCAAAGGGGGTTCCGAATATTTTTTTTTAAAAAATTATTTATTTATTTTTAAAAATTATTTTTTTTTGTTTTGAAAACATTGCAGTTTTTAGTCACTTTTGTTAGATCCCTTTTTCAAGGTTCAGATAGCACCAGATTGCACCATTTTGCATCCTTGAAAAAAAAATTCCGGGGGAGGGGGGGGGGGCAAGTCCGCCAACCCCCCTAGAAGGCTCGGCGCTTCGCGCCTTCGCTTAACCCAATAACAAGTTTTGGCCTCACCCCCCTGAAAAACTTAGGTCCGGCCCTGTTAACTGTATTGTGACGAGTCAAATGAAATTGTGTTGTCAAGCGTATCTCTTATGGTTTGTACTTTATCAGGGAAGAAATTTGCAAATAGATCCGGAAGGTCTACTGGAGAGAAGGTAGTTGGAAATGGTGTACATTTGTTCTTTAACATTTCTTTATTAGTTACACACACAATATATATATATATATATATATATATATATATATATATATATATATATATATATATATATATATATATATATATATATATATATATAGTGTGTGTGTGTGTGTGTGTGTGTGTGTGTGTGTGTGTGTGCAGATGTGATTCGTTCATAGAGGCATAGAGGGCGACAAATGATTGAATATAATAATAGCTGATATTTTTCTTTTTTGTAATTCATCGTTGAAACTTTATCTCAACCTCGTCATTGACTAGACGGAAGTCAACGTTCCGACAATTTACGTCATCTGTGTTCGTTTCATCTAAGCAAAGTATTCGTGTATTCTTTAATTAATAGGTATAGGTTTATCCTTACGGAATTGTGGTTGAATGTTATTTAACATACTGAAATGTATTAATTGGTTCAAGAGCCGCATGATGCACACAGACTGAGATCAGATTTCATAAATCGTTACGTACTTATTATAAACAGACTGGCCCTTGTTCTCGTCTAGCACGCATAGATATATCACCATTTCACTTGTCAAAAGAGTGACGGTAATCTTATAAGGAAAACAAACAATATATATGCTTACATTTTAATTCATACAACCAAAACCTGTTAGACGATGATTATGTTTGTTAATAAATAAGCGTTGGCTGTAGTATTTTCTACATTAATCGATTTTCTGGCAACCGGTAAACGTCACACAACCTTTAATACAAATAAGACGAATATTGCACACAGATTCGTATAGAGTGGAAACTAGGTTAGGTCAGTGCCTCTTGTTCGTTTGACCGTATACACACATATAAAGAACAAAACTAAGATCTATTCAGCTGTAACGCACTATACTTGCAGATCAAAGTCTACGTTATTGGCATAAAATCAGACATAGGACAGCATGTTTGAGTGTACTTATTATACAGTTGATACACATTATACACGTGTACGTACAGTTGAGACGCTCAATAAAGAAGCGCTTGAATGCGATTTAACTGACACTCAATCTATCATGCATTCATACGGGGTAATAAAAATACGACACAAATCCGTAAATGTTTTCCCCAAATCTACTTTTAAAAAGACTGCGTTTGCTTGAAGCGAATGTCAGTCTTTTTAAGAAACAAGAAGGCACGCCAATATTTTTCCTACATCCTTATGTAATAACAGAATAATTGTTCAATTTAGAGTCACATTTCAGCCTCAATATAGTTAATGAATAATCAGAAGAAAACCTGTGGAACTTATTATAAAGTTTTTTTGTTGCAATAGTTGTTATAAGTTGTAGCTATATATATATATATATATATATATATATATATATATATATATATATATATATATATATATATATATATATATATATATATATTATGCCCAGTACACAATTATTCATTGTTTTTAGGTCCAAGATTGTTAGGGTTTGCATTTCATGACCGAAAACATAAAGTTCAAAAGTGTGGAAGATTCTAAATGATTACAAATATTTTAAGTTATCAGTACATGCACAAATCATCAGGCTTGGTACAAAACACCTGACAACAGTAGAACCTTATATAATGGTTTCCTCTAGATTAAAATCACTTGTATATGATATCCAGGTACAGTAAGTCCTGATCGAACATTACTTAGTGTACATTTACATGTATATAAAAGTCGCTTACAAGTAATCAACAAACATATCTGACAGTAACATCAGTTTTGATAATTTCTTTATTTTCGTTTCTTCCTTTGCTTTTTTGGGAATATGAAACATTTTGATCAGGAGAAAAATGAAAGTTTTACATGAATATTTTATTGTGCTATTAAATAAGTATAATTACATAAGGAAACTCAAGATCCTATTAAGTACAAGTTAATTGTATATTGCTAATTAGAATAGGTAGGTTTACGACAAAAATGGTTTCTGAGAAGACATTGCCCTGATAAATGGTACCTTTGTGAAGGTTTGGTTACAAATCAGAGCTTTAGTTGCCTAATTTCTCTCTACATCAGTCTTTTCGGCGTACATGCAGTTATTGGCTGAGAAATAGCATTTTCTTTAGTCTAGTTTCCCGAGGTCGTGCTAATACACTGACCCAACCTGATGCCAGTACTATCATCTTCATTCTCATTGTCGTACCTAGATGTGTCATGGATTTATATAGCTATGTTATTGTTGTTGTTGTTGTTGTTGTTGTTGTAGGTTTTATCGCCATTTTTCAGCACACGATAGGCTATACATGGCGGCCAGTATTATTGGTGGAGGAAGAACCCGGGAAAACCCCCGGAAAGAACCACCGACCCACGAGAAGCCATTGGCAAGCTTTCTCACATAACTACATTAGCTGAATCTTAGACTCGAACCCACGCAGACAGAGATGATATGGCAGTGATCCGTAACGGAAAGCGCTTTAGACAACTCGGGGCCCCTTATATAGTTATGAATAAAATAGTTATGAGTAAGATGGACAGTTTCGCACGCACGTACACCAATGACTGTGTGTGTGTGTGTGTGTGTGTTGACGGTTAGGTACAACATCTTTTTAATAAAGAACGTACATTTACAAAATAAGAGAAAAAGTCAGTGGTCTTTCAACCCAAAAGTTTTTAATGTGCAGTTTGGACCCTTTTATAGCCAGGATTGCATTTTTTCTGTCCAATAGTAAGCATGTGCCTTCATAGGTTTAGTTTTTTTTTTTTTTTTTTATGGTTTAACGCCATTTTTCAGCACAATATAGGCTATACATGGCGGCCAGTATTATTGGTGGAGGAAGAACCCGGAAAACCCCGGAAAGAACCACCGACCCACGAGAAGCTACTGGCAAGCTTTCTCACATAACTACATTTGCCGAATCTTAGACTCGAACACACGCAGACAGAGGTGAGATGGCAGTGGTCCGTAACGGACAGCGCTTTAGACCACTCGGCCACTCGGGGCCCCTTCATAGGTTTAGAGTGGCCTAATCACGCTCTAATGATAATGAAATTTAAAACCTAAACGAATACCAAAAGAAGATAGTAAACTCGACTATATAAAGATCTAAAAGATAATTAAGTACACAACGGGAGCATTTAAGCAGAGGCGTAACTAAAGTATTTGGAGCCCGGGGAAAACCGAGGTCCCGTAGAGGTTGAGGCCCAGGTCATATCAAACCCCTGCTCACACCCATTTGATTAGCCTGATTGTAATATTTAATCTCGCATTAAATGTTGTTATTATTAATAATAATAATAATATTTATTATTATTATTATTATTATTAGTAGTAGTAGTAGTAGTAGTAGTAGTAGTAGTAATATTATCATTATTACTGGTGGTGTTGCTCTAATTGAATTGTTTGGTATTAATAAGCATGTTAAATTCCAAGAAAGACGTCGGTACAGTTGAGAACCTTTACAGATGAAAACGTGGTAAAAACAAATTGCCAAGTGACATCATGCTACATGTCTGCAGCAAGATGCCCCAGTGCTAGACATCACTATAAACTGCCACCTGCAGACATCGTAGCGATATGACTCAAAGGTTTTTAAAGCTACGTTAAAATTCCAACACATACGCGCACGCGCGCGCACACACACACACACACACACACACACACACACACAAATGATGTGCTAGTGACGAAGAATAATTTAATTCGAGTTTTGATTTAAAAAAGACGTGTGGTCCCACAGTTGTGACATTGCATTTATCGTTCATGCTTTGCTGAAAAAAACCTGGAAGATCCATAACAATAAAAGAAACAAGCCTTGAGTCTCAATTACATTTGTTGCCAGTATTAATAATTACAAAACTGTTGATCAATCCATCATTTTCAAATTTGTTGCTCGAATTTTCTGTTCACGAATCGCCATCGATCCTGGTTCTGCAAACCAATATTCCAAACCACGATTGACGGAAACATTAGTTCCAACAGTATTTCGAAAAAGTTGAAGTTGTAGGGTAAGCAACGTCCCTCAGAGTGCATGGGCATCTTTGTTTTTAATACTTTATACACACTGTATTAAATATGGTCGTACTTTTTTCTTCAAGCGCTTAAATATCATCTTCATCGACAACATACCTAATGCACCTACCTAAGAAAGATATATGAAGATGATTTGAAGACGCTTGAAAAGAATGGGAATATTATTGTTCTTTTGATGTCAAATCAACTGTTTTTTTAAAAGAATGGGAATATTATTGTTCTTTTGATGTCAAATAAACTGTTTTTTGAAAAGAATGGGAATATTATTGTTCTTTTGATGTCAAATCAACTGTTTTTTGAAAAGAAT